>JAVLUE010000301.1:0-86806 GCA_034190945.1 Octodonta nipae | reverse complement strand
GGGATTAGTTTCCAATTTATTTGTTTTAAATTTATATTTAATAAAATCAAAAACTATTTATTATAAAAATTTTAATGGAAAAAGCTATATTCAATTATTTTAAAATATATCTATAGCCCCTATTTTGGAAAATATTGAATTATATTTCAGCTGTAATTTTTTAAAATTAAAATTTTTCAATTAATCTGTTCAATAGAGAAAAATCGATAATTTTATTATTTTTTGATAAAATCATTTTAATTTTTTTCAATTTTTTACAAGAATGTATGTGGTTCAATTGTTTTTTTTTTCTTTAATTAAATTGAAAATTTTAAAAATTAAAACTTGTTAAAACTTGAGTTTTCCAAAAAATATCCAGTGTAAATTTAAAACCAAGTCAAGTTTTTTTTAAATTAAACACCATACAAACAAATGGATGGGGAAAAGTTGCTAGTGATATTAAAAACCAAAATGTCAAACTAGATCCATGATCAGAAAATGGAAAAGTTTTTCTGTTCTATTGGTTTTCATTTCATAAAAACTTTTTTTTTAGACAAGATCATCTTTCCAACTGATTGATATAGAATGTAGGAAGAATAAATAATAATAATTATAATAGAAAACTTGATAAAAGATGATAATTAATAATAATGATGGACAAGTTGTGTCACCAATTAATGTCATGAAACTTTTTTTCTGCTAGTTTTTTTTTAATAATACAAAAATTAAAACAACAACTACAAAAAACTGACAAAACTGTGCTTGCAAAATATTGGAAACTTTTTTTTTTTTTGAAAAAGAATTTGAGAATGAAAACTTTGGTTTCAAGTGTGAACATGTTACTTGTTTCAATGTTTTTTTTTTTCTTCTTCAAAACTGCAAATTTTTGTTCGATTTATTCGAAAGATTTTCATTTGTTTCAATTTTTTTCCCTAATGAATCTTCCTAAGCATTCAAAGAGAAAAAAACAGAATTCAAATTAGTTTGCGTTAAGCTTAACTATTGTTGCTTTGTAATTAATTTTATTTTTCTACAATATTTATTCTGCTAATAGTAGTATTTTATTGAAGTTGTTTTCCTAAATTCTAGGGCCTAGCAGACGAAAAAAAAAAGTTTTTGATGAAAAACTTTCCCAAAGCAAACTATGCAACTAATGATTGTTGAGAACTCTTATAAATTAAAGTTGATCAATAGTGGTTTTTTTTTGGTTATTGTCGTTTTCTTTTTGTGAAATTATTCAGATAGTAGAACTGAAAAAATTTCAATACAACCATTTAAAGTTTTTTTTTTTTTGTTTGAAATTAATTTTTTTTCTTGTAAAAAAAAAACTAAAACAATAAAGCAATGTTATCATTAAAATTTATCATTTAAAAAAAACAATTATATTAAATCTAATTTACTGTTGAAATAATGGAAGAAATTCTATGTAATTTCTAAAAAGTTTATTCTAGCAATTCGTTAGAGTAATTTATATTCAATAAATAAATAAAATTACCACGCTCGAAAAAAACCGTGAATGTTTTAAAATGCCAATATCGTTTAGTTTCTTTTTCATTTTTTTCTTGGTGATTTTAATAAATGAAAACTGATTCCTCAAAATAGTTCATGGGCTTTTTTGTAAACTTTTTTTTTTTTTTTGAAATTAGAGAACTAGAGCTCTTTTTATTTGTACTTCTAGGAGAAAATTTTAATTGTTTCATTGAGTAATAAATAAAAAATATTTAACGCTAGTGTCAAAGTATTTGGTTTCCTTGACTTTCAGGATAAATTAATCAATTGTAAAACCAAGGGTTAATTTGATGGAAATTTATCAACATTCTGAAATAAAGTTCTAGAAGATAAAAATAAATTATAATTACTATTTTGCAAGAAGTGTTTTTTTCTTCATTTTATTAATTCTATTTGAGCCATCCCAAAATAATTACAACAAAATCTATTTGGGAATATAATATCAGAGGAAAAAAAATACGTCAACAATAAATTTTTCTAAAAAAAAAATTTTTTTATATAATGATTGTTTAGTAAGCTTGGGTTGTGAAAATAAACCATTTTATAGTAATAATAAACAGAATTGAAAGAAGAAGAGGAAAAATGAAACAGAAACCCACCATTCGAACATTAAATGCATCAGCGTATTTATTGAGGTGAAAAAAGCTTTAATCGAAAAAAAGAGAGAAGCATCTAGCCAATGGTCATCTAAAACAGAAAGGTTTTTTCTTGCTATATTGATTTTTCAAAATGAAAATAATTGATAAATAAATATCTATATTTTTTTTGTTTGTCAACAATAAAAAAATAATTGAACTAGAAATGATTTTTAGACTTTTTTTTCAAGAAAGAAACTGATTGATGAAAGAAAGTTAAGCCAATCGATTTAAAAAAAGCACAGTAAGTTTGATGATAAACAGTTTCGAATAATAATTTTTAAAAATATAATAAAACCAAGCAAGTTTTCATATCGTTACACCATATTTTTTTGTCTGTGTGTTTTGTATTTCATTAAAGGAACAAGATGAAAAAAAAGTATTTCTTAATTTGATTGATCTTGAGAGAAATTCAGGTAATATAACTAAAAGAAAGTTTTTTTTTCTAGATGAAACACCTTTGGAAACGTAGAAAATAATGAACGTTTTCTTCGATATAAAAAAAAAACATAATTGTTTCGAGGCTCGAATCATTTTATTCAAAAAAAAATCTTCAGTTTGAATGAGTGGAATCGATTTCTAAAAAAAAATAAATACTAATTTTGGATTCTTTGGATTTAAGCCATATTTCTTTTATTCAGATTAAAACACTTCAAGAGTATAAAGTTAAAGTTTTCTGCTTATGCTCAGAGTACTAGATCACTGGCCAGCTTACAAATTATTAGTTCTAGTTTTAATTGTCTCCAAAACTCCAAATTGGGTCATCTCCATTCTCTAATCAACCAATCTTAATTTAATTAAATCTAGTTTTATTTACTTGAGTATTCTAAGATAGAATTTCAATCAATACATTATTGGCTAAACTTTTTGAATTCAAGAACCGTATAGTTTTCCAAGAAATTATAATACTTTAAATAATTTAGCAACTAGTAGCAAAAGTTGTTTCATTACAACGATAGTGGTTGGCATTGGCAAAAAATATTGGATTAATTAGATTTTTTTCCGCTACAAACTCACCAACCAGAGAGCTGAAAAATTTCAATGAAGTAATCTAAATTTTATTTTTACTTTTTACGCTCTTATCAAGTGTAAAAACTTTGGTTTTTTCATTATTATCATTATTTTTGTAATGCTATTTTTATCGAGCAAAAAAAAATTATAAATAAATTAATTTTTAAATTTTTTTTCTCAGTTTTAAAAACTTTTGACTTTAGTTTTGCACTGTTAAAAATAAAATATTTTAAAAATCTTTCAAATTTCAAACAATTTTGAAATTTTTTTCTGAAATTTCGCCGATATTGTATGAGGAAAGATTGTTTCTGTGTTTGATTTATAAAATCTATTCTCCATTAAAATAAAGAAAATTTTAAATTTAAAAATTTTCAACTTGAATTACACATTGTATTTTTTTTTTAAATATGATATGAAAGATAAAGTTTTTTTTAAGCTAGTCCACTTCCAAGTTTTCAATAAATTATGGGAGAATAAAATTTAAAATTAAAATTTTGTTTTAGTTAGTTTTGCGAATAAGTTTTAATAAAAAGAACGGAAAACAATAATGATGAATAAAAATGAATTAACTCTTATCTCTGTGTGTCTCCGTGTTTATAACAAAAATAGAAAACTTGAATACATCAAGTACAATCAAACTATCTTATCAACAGTTTTTCTATGACATCTATTTTAATTCTTAATTTTTTTATTTTTTATTAATACTTGATTTATCGTTGCGTTCTGCTAGTTTTGTAGGACCCTATAAAATTCAAGACAAATATTCTATTCTAAGCTGTTTTAATTTTTTAAATTTGCGGAACAACGATTAAAATTGAAATAAAAAATCAAATTTAGCTTTCATAATTATTCAATTGAATTTCTAGTGAGTTTTAGAGTTTTTATTCTGCAAAAAAATAATTTTTTTTTAAAAAGCTCGTTCTATTTTCTCAAATTTCAAATTATTAGGGAAAAAATGAAAAACTAAATCAACCAAACAAAAATTTAAATTAAACTAAAAATTTTTTTGAAAATTATTTCTTTTTGAAATCATTACAATTTGTGGTTAACAACGGAATTGTTGTTTAAAAATTCTTTAAATTTTTATTTTCCGTTTTCGAGTTTAAAGTTATCAAACTCTTACGTTTTTTTTTTTGCGTGAACAAAGAATGAATTTTCATCAATTTAAAAAAAAACTCTAAAATCAAAAACCACAAATGAAAATGACATTTGTGATTTTTTTGTTTTGATTGTTTTGGTTTTGTTCTCCTGGATGGAGAAAAAAAAACTAAATTCTAAATTAAATATTATTATAATCTGAATGTTTGTATCAACAACAGCGACAAGAACTAAACAAGTTGACTTAAATTTCTAACAAAATGTCGAAACTACGCTTTGTTTTTTGGTTTTCAATATCAACTAAAAACATCAAGTTTTTATGATGAGAGTGGAAAAAAAGATAGCGTTTTTTTTTTGCAATCTTTGAATAGAAAAAATGAACCTCAGCATATGGTATTTTTTTATGATATAAATTCTGCTGCTGCAGTTTCTACAGTGAAACTTTTCAAAAAAAAAAAAAAAAATTTGGGAAAATTGAGAATATTTTTACATTCGCACACATTACTTGAATAATTTCAAAGAATTTTTTCGTTTTTTTTTTCTTCTCTTGAAATAATAGTTTGGACAAAAAAAAAAATAATATTTTAAATTTGAAACTGACATTTCAAAATGAAAAATTATGTCTGCTGAAATATTTAAAGTATTTTTTGTTTTTTTTTTTTCAAAGTATAGTTTGGAAAAGAGAAGAGAAACTCTGTTCCAGTCAGAAAGTTTTAGAAGAATATTGATACCCATTTTACCATTACACAAACATAAACACTACTCAAAACAACAAAAGCCCTCAAAACAGATGGTAAAATTATTAAACTCTAATGAAATATGAAATTCTACACAAAAAAAAAATATCGAATAATAGTACTCAGCACAGTGGAATGTGATGAGTAAGTGAAATGTAAGAAAAGAGCTTTGAAAAAAACTAAACAAAAAGCCACATTTCTGATATATTAAAAAGCCATTGTTTTTGTTGAAATAAAGAAAAAAAAAAAAATTCTCATGTTATTTTTCATGTCAATTATGAATGTCCATACATTTTATTTTGTTTTGTTTTTTGAATATTCAATTCTGTATAATGTTTTTTTCTTTTCCTTGGTTTTGTTTTATTCGATCAAAAAATATGATACAACATTCGTTTTTCTTTTGTTGTTCGAGCGTTAGAAAAAAATTTTTGTTTTTTTTTTCTTCGGATATCTACTAGAATAAAATCAAATAAAATTGAATCTAACATTGAGTTTAAGTGAAACTTATCCTTGCCATCTCCAGGGATTTTCTATTTTTGATTATAATTTTTTTTTTCTTCACACGAAAGTTTTAGTTGGGTTTAAATTTTCGAATCAACAATGATAGAGAATCGTTTCCGTTTCAAATAAAACACCTTGAGTGTATTAGTGAGTCTGTATTAGTCTGTTCCATTAGTTGTCGGTTTTTGAAGTTTATTGAGAGAATCGCCGTGGGATTTGTTCGACCAATCACTTCTCTATTCTTAGTTAATGTTAACAACTAAATTTTTCTCAAAACTAAAAATGTTTTATATGAAAAAAATTATTTTCTCAATATTAAATATCTTGTTATAATGTTTTTTTTTTTGTTCTTAAAGAAATTTGTGAGAGAGAAAATTACATAACATTTTCAAACATCAATTGAAAATTTGTAAATATATTAAATTGTGGCTTGGGTTGTTGGTTTGTTAATAATTTTTTTTTTTTTTTGAATATTAAGTTTATTATTATTATTTTATCATTGTAGTCTAAGAAAGATTTCATTTTTCTCTGCTATTCGATAGCAATCAGTAGATATTCAAAGTTTTTCTCAACTAAAACTAATTTTTTTAAAGAATAATTTCTCAACAAAATTATTGAAAGAAAGATGTTTTCAAAAATGTTTTTGTGTTTTTTTTTTTTTTTGAAGATAATTTTTATGTGATTAAATTTTCATTAAACTTTTAACTAGAGGAAATTTGGTTTTTATTAATGTCTATTGCAATTAATATTTTATTATTATTATGGCTGTTTATGAAAGAACTCTTAGTATTTTTTTTCTGTTTCGTCAAGCATTTTTCTCCATTGTCTTTTAAATTAGCCATTAATTTATTTCAGACAATATGGTTGTTGTTGTTGTTATTATAATGATTATTAAGTTTTTAAAAATACAAATTGAAAAGTTTTATTCATGCGAAAAAAAT
This sequence comes from Octodonta nipae, assembly GCA_034190945.1. Lineage (NCBI taxonomy): Eukaryota > Metazoa > Arthropoda > Insecta > Coleoptera > Chrysomelidae > Octodonta > Octodonta nipae. Next base: position 80,395 of record JAVLUE010000301.1, on the reverse strand, counting down.
GAAAGCAATTTTTTTTTTTGAAACTTTTATATTAAATTTTTTTTATTCATTTGTCTGCCATATAATTCAATGATCATTAGTTGAATCTATTAAACGGGTTTTTTTTAATGCTAATTTAAAGTCAGGTTAATTGTTTTTTATTCAAAAAAAATTTAAACAGTAATTTTTATTAAAACTAATAATCGAGCGTTTATTATTTCTGTTTTTCAGTAAAAAATAATTGAAATTAGGCTATCAATCTCTAAACTAAAAACTCTTCTATTAATGATAAACAATCGGTAACTTGAAAAGATTTCTTTGAAAAACTTTCTGCAAATCAAATTCTTATTAGCTTGGAACTAATACTCTCTGCATTATCTATTGAACTACTGGATTCTTTTCGATTTTTATTCTTTCCTTCATTCATTCATCAGTGACAAGCAATATGAACTTTTCTTTTCGTTGTTGTTGTTGTTTTTTATTAGCTTGAATGTTATTTCTGTTTAATGGGATTATTCTGCAAAGTTGTTGATGTCTTTTTTGTTGTTTTTTTCTCCTAAAACATTGCTTCTATTTTTAACCAATAAATGTTTCTTTTTTTTTGTTGCTTTGGTGAGCTATTGAAAACTATCAAAACCGTATTTAGGTCAAACATCTAGAAAAAAACTTAGATTTCTCGTTAATGTGATAAAATCCTCAATAGTTTTAATAAAGTTTCTCTCTTCATACAAATCAATAACATTTAAATGATAAACTATTCACCAAGTTTGTTTTGTTTAAATCCTTCTTGCCTAGAACATTCAAGATCAGTAAATTTCAGATTTGTGTTTATATAAATTTGCTATATTTCAATTTTATTTTAATTGAATTTAAAAGAAGCATAGAGAAATTGAGATTTCAAAGAAAAAAAGAATTTTAAAAGTTTGCTTCACAACAGAGAAGAAAACAGAAGCACTTACCGGTATCGGATGAAATTTTAATATTGGTCAACTATATCCTTCCAGATAAATAATTGATGGAAACAATGATGAAACCAAGAAAAAAAAATTAATCTATTTGTTGTTTCAATAAGAATATTAACACATGATCTGATGAAATATAGAAAATTGAATGAATAATTTAATAATCGAATAAAACAAAACAAAAAAATAAAGAGAACAAACAAATTAATTTTTTCAACGACAACAAAAATAAAATAAAATAAATATCCTATGAAATAGAAGAAACTGTGTTTCAAGTTTCTTAGTTTTTATGGAATTTTTTAGGCAACTCTATTTCAAAGTTTTTTTTCGCTGTTGACGGTGATGATGATAATAATAATGTCTGTTCAATTTTAAAACCAGAATAAACATGATGATGATGATGATAGAAAACTATTGTATTGTTTGTTTTTCTTTTCTAACGCAAAAAAAAAATTCCATCATGTATAAAACAAAAAGATTTGCTTTAAAAAAATTGTTGTCGTTGTTGGTTTTCTTTCCGATGCGATGATTTCATAATGAAGTTAGCGTGCGAATTTCTCTGTCAAGTTCTTAATTGACAACCTTACACATTTTAACATTTCAGAAATTTCTTGATTTATGATGATGATAGTAGAGTGTGATGGTGGTGGTTCACTATTCGAAATTATTAAGCCAATGGGAAAAAAATCTTGGCACGTATCACCGTTTCATTGAAACATTCACATTGTGTGTGTGTGTGTGTGTTTGATGTGGTTGATACTGATAATAAGACAATCAGGATGATAGAAATGTCGTTTAGCTTTATTGAAAAAAAAAACAAAGGTATTTTATTTATTTATATTTAATGTTTTTGTTTTCAAACATTAGAAAAAATAAAAATAATGATAATAATCAATCAGTATGAAAAATTTATTTGGAAACAAATTCTTTATTCATGTATGTTTGGCATGTGTGTGTATCATCAGACGCGTGCATTATAATTCAATTCAAACAGACATCAAATTGCAAGAATAAGCGAAAAAAAACGGCGGCAAAATTTTTGTTTTTTTTGTTTTTGTTTGGGAAAAACTCTTGCACAAGCACACACCACACAATGAATAATAGCCTTTAACAATATTGGGCTTGCGAAAAAAGCGCGCTCAGAATTCAGAATCAAAAAAAAAAAAAATTGAAAATACACAACAAAACCGTACACTGCCGCTTGGTATACCACCATCATACTCAAGCAACAATAACAAAAACAAAAGTGTAAAACAAAATTCTTGCCTTCTGAATCCGAGAATTACATGAGAAAAGAGATTTTGTTCTTCGTATTTGTTTCAAGACAACTGCGTTTTCCGTATAGCGGTACCACCGTGTTGTTGTTGTATTGTAAAAAAAAAAACCCAAAACTATTGAACATGAGCACAATTTTCGATGAACCTCATTCTGGTAATTCTTTTTTTTTTTTTTCGATGGTAGAGGTAAATCTACTTGCCAGAATAGTTGTAAAGTTTTTTTCTTTTCTTCTTTTGGCAAGAAAAAGTCCTTGGAATTTTTTTTGGATTCTGCTCGAGCATCATGTGATGAGGCTTACTACGTTCCACCATCATCATCACCACTATTCACTGTGGGATTCATTCTATTAAATACCCGTACATGGATTCATTCATAATATTTTTTTTTATATTCTTCTCGGAAATACTATACCGATACATTGCTTTTTTCTATGTATTGTGTAGATACGGGCGCGAGATCTCTCATTTTATAACAGTTTTGGTTGTGGATACTCTCTCTATATCTATCTATTCTTGATGAGCTAATTTTTTGTTGTTGTTGTTCTCTATTCCATTCTATCTCTTAACAAGCTCCAAAATTTCAATGTCAATCTCTCTTTTGATTGTTCTAGTTGGCCTGGCCTGTTTGGTGTTGGTTGTTTCTCATTGTTGTTGTCGTGTCTTTCTCTGTTTTCTCTTCGAAGAAAGAAGACATCGCATCACATAACATCGTAAGATGTTAGGAAGAACAAGAAAAAAAACAACTATTTATTGAACAAATAAATTTACTATTGATATATCAACCATAGGTTACATATATAGAGCATAATAATTTTCGATTGATTCAAATTTTTTTTTCTTCCATAAAAAAGAAAAATTTGAAATACACTACACACTTATAAAAAAATTTTCTACCATAGTTTTGAACAAACAGTATTTGAATTTTACATTCTCATTGTAATATATGATGGTGCCAAGAAAGAAAGAAAAAACATTTAAAATTTCAAATAATTTTTTAAATTTTCTCTCTCTCTCTCTCTCGTTTTTCTAATCGTCTTTTCTTTTGTTGATCTTCTTTAAAAAAAAAAAATTGCATGGCAAGTTTTTCTCGGTGATAAATATTTTTTTTTTATAATGAAAATTTGTTTTTTAAAGAATAAATTTTTTTTTCAAGAAAAGAAGTTAAGTACACTTGAAAAGATTCAGAAAAATCATTTTTTTTTTTTTCAAAAGAAAAGAGAATGAGTAAAACAATCGATTTTCTAGTTCTTCTACATTTTTGGGGTGTACAAGTATATATATGAAAAAAAAGTTGAACAATTTTCTTGGTTTTCACTATTTTCTGGTTCAATTCAAAGTTTTTTTTTTAAATTAAAAGAATTGATAAAATTGAAAGAATTTTTTGAAAAAAAAAAATATTTGAAAAATTTGTGGTTTTATTGATTCCAAAGAATTGTTTTTAATTTCCTTAGAAACCAATAATACCGAAAACTTTTTCTCTCTCATTCTATCGTGAAAAAATTGCAAATAAAATTGAGTTTTGAACATCTAAAATTGTAAATTAGTTTTTTTTATAAAAAATTTTTTTCTAGTGAAGCGTTTTTATTAAATTTCTAACTTGAGCTATTTTTTAAAATATATTTCTCAAATAATTTTTGTATTTTATAAATAACTTAAAACGAAAATGTTTTATCAAAAAAAAAAAATCATCTTGATGATTAGTATTATTAATATTAATATATTATTATTACTGTGTTACCATTATTGCTATTATTATGTAAATTAACCAAATCAATAAAAGCATCGGCATTTCATTAGCCAAACAAGAAGCTACAAAAGAAGTACTATTGCATAAAAATTATGAGAGAACGAAAAAAAAACTACTAAACGAAACAAATCAAGGTCTCTTTCTTTCACATAAAAGCTCACATCATCTAATGTGTTTCTTATTCTCTAAAAAAATAATTCAATTATTATTTTTTTCTACTTTTTTCTTAAAATAAGAGAATCGAATGTTATTTGTTTGTTTGCTTTATACTGTTGACGGTCAGGAAAAAAAAAAATTTTCAGGAAAATCAAGAGATTAAACTCTGAGAAAAAAGAATACAAATCTTGTTTGTTTGTTTTTTTTTCACGCTTGTTAAACATTTTAATAAAATTCAATGAAATAATTTTTAACCAACCAACCAATAAAAAAAACTAAAAGTAATAATAAATTGTGTCAGCAAAGTTAATGAAATGTGTCAGATAGTTCTGAAAATCATTAAAAAAAAAACTCGACTTAAAAGTTCAAGTGCATCACAGTTTCACTTTTTGAAAAACGTAAAAATTGATTTTTTCAATTTTTTTTCAATATAAACAAAAATTTTATGATTTCCACAAAATAAAAAAAAAACAACGAGCTATCAAATTTTTGTCTGAAAAATTTCATTTTTTTTTTTGTCAACTGACAACTAAAAAAAAGTTTTCTTTTAAAAATTTGTGAATTCTTAGTTTTTCTAAGTTGCCCGTTAGGCAGACAAAAATCATTGAATAGGAAAAAAATTCTATATCATAAGATCGATGAAAAAGTCGTGAACTAAAATCTGTCAGAGAGCAATATTCTTTGAGAATTTTATGTTTGCGATTACATGCAAAAGAGTGTAATGTTTTTTGAACTCACTACCATTTTCATTCCATTTTTGTTTCTTCTTTTTCTTATGTTTATGATCAAATCAATCGGGTTCATTGTTTTTCTTCATGTTTTTTTTTTCAAAAAAAAACATTTAGTTTCAATTTGTAAAATCCGCAAGTTAAATGTTTTCATTAAATTGATTCAAGTTCAGTTTCGAGAAGGAAAAAATTTCAATTGCTTCTATTGTCGCGATAATAATCTTCGTAATCATCGTCATCATTATAATCTTGAGAAAATAGTATAAATTTTCGTCTCTATAACGACCAATCTGATCGACCATTAAAAAATAAACGAACGAACGAGAAAAAAACGAACAACGATCATGCAAGAAAATTATTATAAAAAAACAACGTACAATTTAAAAAAAAAAATACTCATTTCTTCTGGTTGTTGAAAGAACAGGCAAAAACTTTTTTGTTTAATCAAAACTTTTCTTGTAATAATCGATTTATTGAATTTTTCCAAGTTGAAATGAAGAAGAAAAATTAAATTATTAAAATTTGTTCAAAAAAAAAGTTCTTTCAAAACCTCTTCTTAAAACGAAATGAATTTTATATCAAAACCAAAATAATTTTGTTTCTCAAAAAATCCAAGCAGTGATTTCAAAGCAGCACCAAAAAAATCGATCAAGTTTCTCAATCTAAACAAAAAATCAAAAAAATTTTTTTTTAATTAAAAAGAAAAAATACTTCGATAAATTTTTAGAATTGAAAACAGAACAAAAAAAAATTGCCATTGTTTAACAATAGAATTTTCGTTTGACTTTAATTAAACCCATGTTGAAACACTTCTGATTCCACTAGAAAACCTAAAGTTTTTTTTTCTAGATTTTCATCAAGAAAAATCGAAATTTTCATCGTCGTTAAAACTAAAAAAACCTTTTCAGTTTGCAAACAAATCTAACACGAAACTGTATTTTGTTTCTGTGGTTTTTTTTTTGATTTTCACTATCTATTGCTAACATGATTGAAATTTGTTGCAGAAAAAAATTATTAAGCATTGATAATTTTTTTCTGTCGTTGATCAATAGAAAAAAATCTTTTTAAAAAAGATCTAATTTTTTTTTGAAGTTTTTTTCATTTTTTTAAAAAAATTTTTCTCAAGATCATTGAATAAAAACATGCGAAAACGATTGCAAATATTTTTTCAAAAATATAAAATTTTTGATTTTAAATTTCAGAATTCGAATTATGAGTGATGATTAATTAGAACAGCACGAGATATGAACCATTCCAATTTTTATCAGATGTACGAGTACGAAAAAAAGAATAATAATTTTTCTTGAAATTTTTTTTTTTAGTTTTTAGAATATTTTTATGCAAAGTTTAATGCAAGTTTATGCCTAAGTTAAAATAAATTAACTTTTAATTTTTACTTTCAAATCGTTTTTTTTTTAAATAAATAAAAAAAATTTCCATAAACTTTTTTTTTCTTATGAACTGTCTGATATTTATTCTACATTGAGAGAAAGAAAAAGATTTATTAAGAGAATCGTAGTTTCAAGATTTTTAAACTAATATTTTTTTTTATATATCACCTCCTTCAACCAAGTTAGGCCAAAGAGAAGCTTGACACACGTTTTTTTTTCCTTTGACTTTCTTTCTCTCTCCAGTTGATAAACGATATGCCAAATATTTTTATTACTGTCTTCAAATCTTTTCATCACGAAACATTGAGTGAAAAATTGTTAGTTTGGGAAACTGTTCAAGTGTGATGAAGAAAAGAAAACTTGATTTTAAAGTTGGAAAAAAATTGAATAAACAAGCTCAAGACTTGAGACCACAAACAACAACAAAAATTTTTTTTTTGTTGCTTCACTTGAAAAATATTCAAATTTTGTTTCAACTTTTAAGTTTGTTAAAGTTTTCTTTGAGAAAATTCAGTAAAAACAACATCAACTGAAATTGTCCTTGCTTCTATTTAAAAGTAAACAATCAAACAAAAAAAAAGAAGAAGAAAAAATTCAATTTTTCTTTCTGGAATAATTTCACATGTTCCAATTCCGTAAATTTTTTCAATTCTGTTTCATCGAGTCGAGTAGCAAAGTTTTTTTTGTTGTCATTTTTTCATACTTTTTTCGATTTTATTTTCTATAAATTTAAAGAATTCGCGACATCAAATCGAGTACATTTTATAAATGCTTAATATTTAAAAAAAAAGTTTTATTCATGAAATGTGAAAAAAAGTTGGGTTCTAGGTTCGTTTGCTTATCAAAAAAAAACAAAACAAAAAAACAATTGCAATATTCTAAAAACATGGTTTTTGTTCAAATGTTTGAATCATTGATTGTTTCGAGCAGAAGAATCGAGTTAACTTGACATGAATTACATAAAAGGATAGTGTTTTTTTGTAATTATCTAAAATTATTAATATCAACAACAAAACAGTATTTTTTCTGGATAATAAAGACAGCTATTTACTGTTCATAATAGTTTTGTAAATATATAATCCCGAAAAAAAGCTTTATTGTAAAAAATTTTGAATTTTCATGTCTCGATCAGTTCAAACATTATTTTGACCATTATCATCTTACTTTTGGGCTGTTAGGCTTGGCTTCTAACAGTTTTCACGATCAAACCAAATAAAAGCCAAAAGTCAAGGTCCTTTTCTTTTTCTTAATAGACAACGTTTGAAAAAAAAGAAAACTCTTTACTCTAGGACTTGGCGCCAAACTCAGAACTCAATAGTTCGTTTCTTGTACCCTTGGCATTTGTCAAATATGAGAGAAAAATTTTAAAACAATGATGAAAACTTGTTACTGAAAAAATATTATTCAGAATCTAAAATTATTATTCCTTATTGGAAAACTACTAAAAATAGCCTGAAGGCATAGCAAATAAAACAAATAATTCAATTTAAATATTAAACTCTGTTCCATTCTGTTTTGGTGACAGTGAAAATAATAATTTGAGTTTAAAGAAAAAATTATTAGAAAAATTTAAAACAAAAAAATTTCGTTAGCATGCGTGATGAAAGTGTCTGAGTGTATTACTTTTTTCCTTTCCCCGATCAAGTTCCAAAACCATTCCCCATTCATTGAGCATACCAACTTTGACATTGACCCAGATTTTCGGCTTGTTTGCTTTTTTTTTGTCTCAAGCCTTGGTTTTTTTATTTTTGGAACCTATGGTAGCTAGTTTTCAGCTTCAATATTTTTTCAAACAAAAAAAAATCAAAGATGCTCAAGATAATAATGAGAAAAAATAATAATAACCAATTTTTATGAGATCAAAAAACACTGGTAGGATACTAAATGTAACCCTGATATCATCAATATATTAGAGAAAAAAATTATTAAGTTTAACCAGCTGTGTGTTTGTTCAATGAAGAGTGACTTGGAATCCAAAATAATTATTAAGACAGAAAAAATTCCAAGTTTTATTTAATTTGAAATTCTAAAATTATACGGTTTTTTTCTTCATTCATTCTTTTTTTTTCTTGCTTTCAATATTACATTGATAGAGTTAAAAAAAAAAATCTAAAAATTGATTTTTTTTTCAGTGAATGATGTACATTTCTATTGTTTGATTTCAATCTAATGAAGTATTAATTTAAAATGAAATTTCAAGTAAATGTTCGAGAAGTGAATAATTATTCTCTCTTTAAAAACAACTAAAAGATAATAAAACTTTTGAATATTTTTCAAGTATGCTGTTTGTTGTTTTAGACCAGCTTTGAACAATTCAAACAAAAAAAATTAATTTAATTTAACTCACAAGCTTGTGGATGATGCACCCCATCCAGTTCTACGGCAAATAGAAAACTTTTTATTTTCATATTTTTCTATTCTAATAAATTGAAACTTTTTCCTTTCACTATGCAAACAAATCATTTTGAAAACACTATGTAAAATTTTTTTTCAAACATTTCCTACATTGAGAGAAGAAAATTTCTATTTATTTCAGATAAAAAAAAACTCAAGAAACGTAAAACTTTAGAATTTTATTCGAAACAAAAAAAACTTTTATACTATGGTAATAAGTATTATTAACAGCATTTAATTAGAAATATTAAAATACTGTTTATTTAGAATTAAAATTAATTTTTTTTCTTATGGAAACAATCAAGTTTCTGATTTTTTTTTTTTTTTTTTTTTTTTTTTTTTTTTTTTTTTTTGCTGCTCTGCGATAATTCTGAGAAGAAGTTTAATTTCCATTAAATGAAATTAGTTTTTCCTGATACGGTTTTATTAGTAATTAAAAATGAAACAATTCCTTTTCTATTTGTTTATGATGTTGTTCGTGTTTTATGTGTGTGTGTGTGTTCAACTTTTGAAATCGTTTATTTTCGTGATTCTTTCCTATTTATTTTGTCAAATTCTTTTCTTTTCTTTTTTTTTTAATTTCAAATAGAGAAAAACTAATAAAAAAATCTGATTCAAAAAATAAAAATAAAAATTCGTTTTTTTGGAACTTTGCTGCTTCTATGGGAAAAAGAGAAAACAAATCGCAAACAGCAAATAAAAATCGAAAAATTTAAAAAAAAATTTAGCTTGATCCAAAATAATTATTAGTAAATAGAACTGTTCCCTATTCAAACAAATGAAAAAAAAATTCTGTTTGCTAGATAAATTTAGAAAAAATAAATAAATAAAACGAATTATTTAATCAACAAGCTTGTAATGAGAAAACAGAATTTGGGTTTTATTTAAAAATGATCCAATTTCAGGAGTTTTACAGTTAACATTTGCAAATTTATTTCAGGCTATATGTTGATTTTGTTAATCAGAAAAAACTTTTTAAAACTTAATTATTTCCAAATAAATTAGTTAATTGCATTAAACTAATAATATTAATTTTAAAGTAACGTTTTTCAAAAAATTAAACTCATTTATGATTTCAAGGAGATAATTTAATCTTTAATTCACCACAAACACAGTTTTGCAATCCTTTGAATAAGTAAAAATAATAGTCAGAAATAAACAAAATTTAATAAATTACATGAATTATTTTCCATCTTATTCACACAAACTTACTAGAAAAATGGAAATATCTAAATTGTAATAATAGTTTTTTAAGATAAAAAAAAAAATTCGTTATGATTAAATCAGATTTTGAACAAAAATTAAGTTTTTTAAATCTAAATGAATTCCCAAAATTAAATATTGAATTGAAAATTTTTAAAAAATTTAATCTAAAAACTGAAGATTTTTCATTGAAATTTGGTTATATTAAATGCAAAAAGCAAAATGAAGAACTCTTCTGTGCTGTTCGTTCCTAATATAAAAAAAATGAATTTCAACAAATTTTTTTTTTAACGCATTAAGACTTTGTTTGGGGAATTTTTCTTTTTAAAACATTGTTATTCTAAAAAATATTCGAGCTGTGGTTTCCAACCTTTTTTTTAGAAACATTGTCTTAAGTTTTTCTGTGTAAGTGATCTTAGAGAAGCTTCTTGCTTGTTAAAATTTACTGAGAATACCAAGGTAAACTGCTGTAAAGGCTAGACTAGACAGAACCAGTGAACGATATTCCAGAAATACAGACTTTTATGACATGAAAACTGGTTCAAGTGTCCGAACTAGACAGTAAAAATTTATATGAAAAAAAATTAACAATTTATCCAATACTTTATTGTTCGAAAAAAAATTACAAGAAAAAGCTATTTTCAGCTTTGAAAGTTTTGTTCAAAATAATCTAACTCTGTGAAAGCGTTACGCTTTTACGCTAAACGAGATGATTCGTAATGTATCGTTCAGTGGTTCGGGAAACACTAGAGTGATAATGTAAATACTAACTGTCAATGTTCTATTTACGCATCCTTTAAGTTTAATTTATTCATTCATTCATTTATTTATTATCAATAGTAATAAACAAGAAGCTAAAGAAAAGTTCAGCGAATCAAGTAGAACCAATTCTAATAGTTTTTTTTTTCGTTGCTGTTTTAGTGTTTTTTTTTTATTTTTGAAATTTAGAAAAAATTTTTCTTTCTATTTGTCTTTGGTCTTGGCTTTGTCCTTCGATCTGTGTTTCATCAAGTTGATTCAAGTAGACAAGCAAACATAATTAAATAGAACAAATCGCTAGACACTTTCAATGTGAAACGGCGAAAGAGAAGAAGAAAACAAAACTATCTTTGAAGATTTTACAACAAAAACAACAAAAATAAATGGCGATCTTTGCTGATCTACTAGATCTCTTGCTTATGATATTGCAATGTTTTCGCCTCGTTTTTTTTTCTTAGTTTCATCTATCAATTGTTTTTAGTGATATCGAATTCATTGTGGGAATCTAGTTCACCCAGTTTCTTTTATTTCAAAAGATCAGAATAAAATAATGATGTTTGGTTGGTTTGTTTGTTTAGCTTTAGTGTTTTCGAGGACCATTTTCCATTCTCGCTTAGAATGATAGAGAAAACTCATTTCAAAATCGGAAATTGATAAACTGTTTTTGCTTTTTAATCGAGCCCTATTTGTAAATCATTCGAATTTAATTCAGAATAGCAAAGTTTTTCCAAGAAAAAAAATAAATCTTAAAACAGATCTCATTAAATTGAATTAATAAATTTTTTTAAAAAATAACAACAAACCGTGCCATGCGTAATTGAGAGATTAAATAGTTTGTGGCATTTCAGGCTTTCCTTACGGTAATGGATTTCAATTGATAAAAACTTTCAAATACTCTGAAATATATTCCAAGTGTTTCGTGAAACGGGAAAATAATAACAACAACAACAACAGCACACACAAATCATCGATTGATGACGTAAAAAAATGCGTGCCATGTGTGTTTGAACTTCTGTTACGACATTTACGACGTCATCACTATCGTAATCACCATCAATACGATAGTTTTGTTATAGAAGAAAAATATTTTTTCTTTTCTCTCTGATAATTCTGTTAAAATTTTTTGTTTCTAGCTAAATAAAACAACGGGGAAAAAAACGACTTTTTCACTCTTGTTCCTCTCGGTTCACGCAAAAAAAACAAAAAAAAAAGAAAAGAAAGGAATTTTCTAGAATTCTGGTTGTTGTTTGTAACATTTGGGAAAAATAGCCCGTAAATCAGACGGAAACCAGCCGACAAGTCGTGTTATTATTTTTTTCTATCTATATTCGTTAATTAGACCAGAGATAAAGAGAATGTAGAGCAGAATGATGACAGAGTGAAGAAACGAGAAAACAAAATCGCTTTTATTAAAAAAAAAAAAAAAACTTCCGAGCAAAAGAAGAGAACCGGATCCTAGCTAGACCAGAGAAAAAAAAACAACGACAACAGCAAAAAAACAAAGGTTGTAGTTTGATTTGATTTTGTTCTCTTTCTCTCCTTCAACTATCAGTCACATTAATCAAATGAATTAAACAAAACAAAAAAAAAAAAAAAAACATATCGAATCAAACAATGTCAATGGACGCGATTTAGCTATTGGACTCGGTTCATATAAATAACAGCCAATAGTATATAAACTAAATGAACACACAGTTGTTTTTTTTTCGCAACATTTCAATAATTTTTTTGAAATAATGAAAGCAGTCTATATTGGCAAAATTCAACCAAACTCTATCATACAGGAACAGTAGTAGTGGAAATTATTCGGTTTTTTTATTTAGAAATATTTGAAATGTTTCTTCTTTGAATTTTCACTTACCAGTTAATATAGTTGTGTTGCTGTTTGCTTTGCTTTTGGTAAGAATTTTTGGAAAAAATTTTTTGAAAAAAAGAGAGAAAGAATTGCTTTGATTTTGATAACTCAAATCATTAATAATATCAATGGAACAAATAGACGAGCAAACACTCTGATACTTGTTAATTTGATTAATTGTATCGAATTTTTCGCGTATTTGTAAAATAAAGTAATTAATCATTTTATTTTATTCCATTCTTCATTCAGTAATGAAATCTTTTTGAGAAGCTAAAAACCCAGCTAAAATATTTTTATATAAAAAAAATAAACGTTCGATTCTGTCTGAATCCAAGTAGAATTCTTTCTATAGAACACTCGTTAAGAAATTTCTCATTAAAAACACCATAACAAACAAATATAATAATATAAAAAAAACTATTAGCAATAATAAATCATGTGCATCATGCTTCCACTGTTCATATTTTTTTGTTCAGCAAAAAGAATATCTGAAAAAATCTTTTTAAATTTTTGAAAAATTCTCTTCTCTAGACTTTGAGTGACATCTTTTAGAGGAAAACTTAATGTTTAAGTTTGATTTTTTTCCAATAGACAGCAGCATACCGCTTGTTTAGTAAATTTTTCAAGAGTGAGACCTTAGTTCACTTGTGTCATTTGTGAAGAGAAGTTACCTGGTTTTACTGGCACAGAACTAGTTTGTGTCAACAATTGTCCGAAGAATATAAAAAGAAAATAAATGACTTTTAAAGAATTTGTTGAAAAGGAACAGGCTGAATTTTTCGTCAAAAAAAAAAAATCGACAACATGGAGTACTGGAGTTATTGCGAACCCAAAACAGTGAGTGGTATGTTTCAGTATGCTGATCTTACAAGATCGATTGTCTAGAATGCTGTCTGGCCAATTTCATTAAAAAGTTCAAAGTTACTTTAAGGTCATAAATTACTTTACGTAAAACGTGGTTTATAAACACTTCAGAAGAAAACTTTGTTTTTGAGCAGCCAGCATACTTGCAACCACTATTGATGAAACACCCGATTTCTTCCTTTCTCAGTTAATCTACTTATGAGGAATTAACTATCAGTTAATACTGAATCCTTCGTTACAAACGAATTAATTTGCGATTGTTATAACTTGAAGCTACTGAACCATTTGTTCAAACAAAAAAAAACATTTTAAATTTTAACAAAACTAGGTTCAATTCAGTACTAATTTGAAGAAAAAAGACGAAAAAAATGGAACAAAATTCACCATGCTCCAGCTCTTTTGAAAAGAAACCGAGATGCATATAAAAATCCGATAAAAATTGGACTGAAGTCGTTTTCGATCAATTAGTTAAAACAATTCCAAAATAAACTTGTAAGAATCTCAGTGGCTTAAAGGAAACAGATTTGGAAAACACTTTTGAAACTGACGACAATCTGGTTTCTTCTGTTTTTATGTTCACTTAAATTGTCGATTCCAAAAAAAATTCAAAATTAAAAATGAAATGAATAAACTTTGAAATATAGTTGAGCCAAAGAATCCATAGTTTAAAATTTAATTGTTAACCAATGTCATTCAATTAAAAATTCAAATTGAGAATCTTGGAAGAAGAAAAAAAACTACAAAATACATTTAACCACCAAAAATTCAGTATTATCAATCAATAAGTTTAGAAAATTCTTCAATTCAATTGTAAATAAAAGTGAATAATTTAATTAAATTAAAAAAAAACAAAATAATACGCAATACTAGGAAAAAATACTACAAAAAATAAAATCAAAAATTCTTTTAAAATGTAAATCGAAACCATTTGACAAGAAAAAAAATCCAACAACGTTTGAAAAAATCGATGAAAATCTTTTTTGATAATTTTACAGATCGAAAAATCGTTTAAAAAAATCGACAATCAAATTTTAATTGTATTTGTGTGTATGTGTTCCATCACCTTTTCATCATTTATAAATGTTTTTTTCCTAGATTAATTCGACATGCAGTATTCCACACAGTTTGTTTTAGTTAAGTGTGAAATGATTGAATTCAAAATACAAATTACAAAAAACAAATAAAATAAAATAAATTGACTAAAACTGAAGCAAACATATCGCAATTACTTTTTTTGTTTTCTGGATAACTTGACTTGTTTTGTTTGTTAACTATCATCATTATTTAGTTGTTTTTGTTATCATTTTTTTTTCTCAGTTTGGAATGTTTTTTTTTTACGTGGCTTGGTTTCACGAGTGTGAGGGTGTTTTTTTTCCTTGAAAGGAAAAAAAGAAAAAAAATAAATAAATAAAATAATACTGTTCAGTAAGATTCGAAAATCTTGGGTAAATGATAATAAAATATTCAGGAGCGGTGGGAGGTGTGAGAAGCGAGAAAATATTCAAATTTGCAAGCATTGAATGATATCCAGAAGAAAAAACCAAAAAAAAAAAAGAAGCAAATAAATAATAACACCGTCTTGGACTAGGTTAGTTTCCGGGTCAAAATAGAATGAAATCAAAGAAAAATGAAATAAATTAGTTTATCAAGTTTTTGATCAATCTATCTAATGAAGCGTTGCCTTCAAACGCATCTGATGCCGATGACTCTTGATTGTTTTCCATCAAAATGGGCCATAGCCAATTAGTTCTTTGGACCGGATCATTGAATTTAGTCGATTTCTCTGTACGCTTTCGATTGGTCGATGATTTTGGTAAACTCTTGTATCGGTTTAATTTAAATTTTGACAATGCCTTATCTCGTCTTCGTTTAGCGTGTTGCTGTTCACGTACCAAAAGCTCCACTAGCCGATCTAATTCTTGTTCAGCTAGATCATCTTTTTTTGCCGCCTGTTGGATCTTGTTTTTCGATGTTTTAGATTCATCTAACATTTGATTTTCAATTTCTTCTTTGCTCAAATAACGTTTACGTCGACGTCCACTATTTGTTTTCAAAGCAGAGAAAAGAACAAAACAAAATTAATGATAAATTGAATAGGTTTTAATTTAGTTTAATGAATGCCTTACATGACAGCTGGATCAATCAATCCGTAAGCGACATCGTTTTGCGAGCTGTCTCGAATCAGCTTGTGTAGCATTTCTAATCGCGCCAATTCCACTAGCTCGGCTAGACGTTGATCTGAGATGCCGCTTCGTTTACTTCGTTCATTTCTGTTTCAAACAAGAACAGAAAAAAAAACAAAAATAAATTCAATTTTTTGTTCTGTTTTATTCAAAAAAAAAAGTTTAAAGTTTAAATAAAAAAACTATCATTAGAAATGATAGTCAATCAAATTGTCTTTAGTTGCTTGTAGTACATAAACATTTCAGAAATAGGAAAAAAAACTTTTAAATCTATATGAAATAACTGTTGATTTATCTTTAACGATCAACTGCTAGGCTTTTTTTGCGTTTGATGTTGTGATTTTTTTTTCTTCTAAGGGAAGAGAAGATAATACATTGAAACGAACTTGATTATAAAATCGATATCAATAAGATTGAATTTTTTTTTTCTTTTTTATTACATGGTTAGTTAGCCATTTCATGATAATCTTCTCTTCCTATTTGACTCTTTTCAGTAAAACAAAAACCCCGTCAAAATCCAAAAAGATATTGAAAAAGTCTTCGTTGTATAGTTTTGCCGTTTTTTTTTCTTCTGTTGTTACAGTGACCCCAAGTGATTTAAGAAAACTTGAGTTTTTCATGTTCATAGTGTAAAAAAATTTGTATTCAAATAAATCCTCAGAAAAATGAAATTAATAATAATTCAGTTAAGTTTAGTTTTTTGGTTTAATTTAAAAAATTTTATTGAATAGATTTTGTTTTTTCCCTTACGATTCAAAAGAAATGATGGATTTGTGTATTGAGGATTTTAATAAAAATTTTAATAAGTTGTTTTTTTTCAATAATCAAGATTGAGATTAGTAAATTGAAAAAAAAACTACAAGTTTATAATTATTAAATTTTTTCTTCAAGTAGAGATAATTTAATCATTTTACTTGGGAACTTACTTAGTTGATGATGGTTGGTCAAGTTTTTTTTGATGATAATGATGATTTAAATTTTTTTCCTCCGAATACGAAGAAAATGGCAAATAAATAACGATTGAGATGGATATGATGAGATTGATTTTGGTGAATCAAGAGATAAAGGTTCCGATGAAGAATCGAATGGGAAAACTTTCGAATTCTCTTGAATCGTTTTGCTTTGATCAATCGATCCATCACTATTATCATTGGAGGTTGGTGCCGAGAAAATTGCTTTCGGCATCATCATTATCATCATGATCATTGTGATCGACATTAATGTCGATAAGGAAATTGATGGAAAGACTTTCATGATTAATTGTGATCTATTACTTTTTATGAAAATTGATGGGCTGCAATAGTTTTTTTCATCGATAATTTTATCAAGATTAGTTGAAATCATTTTTTCTAAAATTATTCGATTTTTAAACAAACTTTTAGTTTCTCGAATTGAATTAAATTTTTTTTAGAAGTTTGACGGTTTTTGAATTTTTTCAAGTCCGAAACCACAATCAATTTATTTTTATGTCGATCAAACATCAAGCTATGACAAAACATAATAACCAACAACAACAAAAAAAAACAAGCAAAATTTCAATTTTTTTAATAGAGTTTTTCAAAAAATAATTATTGAACAAAAAAAAATAAAAGAGAAAAAATTTAAAAATTTTTTTTCAAAAAATGATTGTCACAATTGGGTTGGCTGCCGTTAAACTACTACAAGTAAAAAAAACAACACTCTGATTCATTTACATTAATCAACCGGTCTTTTTATATCGTCGTGTTTCATCATTCTCATCCAGAAAAATAACAAACAAACAACCACCGCACAACACACCAACAACCATAATACACCGCACAACACACCAAATAGGATCCACTATAGACAACAACAACAACAAAAAAATTTGTACTAAAACCATGATGTATATAACAGGCAAAATATATTTTTTTCTATATACAAATATATAAAGAAGTTTTTGTCTTTTTCTCTTAGATGGTCTCGAGTTTGTGTTGTTCAACTTGTGTTGTTTGTAGTTGTGGGTTAATTTTTTTTTCTAATATTTTTATTATACCCTAATTTTATCAATTATTATATAAATAATGTTAACACTTTTTTTCCTCACTGTGTGTGTGTGTGTGTCTGTGTGTCTTCATCATGACGCCTTTATCGAGAAAATTTTCTATGTTTTGCTGCAAGACGTTGTTTGTATAAGATGTGTGTGTGTGTGTGTGCTTTCAGTACATTCAGTACAAAAAAACCGTGAGTGTGATAGTGAGGTGAAGAATCAATCCTGTTGGTTATGTAGAAATGTTTGTTTTAACAACTGAAATTTTGACACTTGAAAAACGTAATCATAACGTAATCATTATCATCATCATCATAATCGAGAAAAAAATACCAATTTTTACAATGGTGACGATGATGTTAAATTATAAGCAAATGATGAAATGTTTGTTTTGAGATCATTTTCAATACAAAAAAAAAATATTTGATTTAATTTTAATCTTAAAGTAATCTTTTGAATAATATTAGAATAACTTTGTTTTAATATAATTTTAAGTTTGATCAATTTTTTTTTTCAAAACCAATCGGTTTATTAATAAATTATTTAACACGGTTAGGCAGTGAAAAAATCTTCTTTTTTTTTGTTTCCCGTTTTAGTTAAAAACTTATTTAATAAGAGTAGTTAAAAATTTATTTAAATTTAATTTGGATGCCACTTTCATTGCCATTGTCATAAATAATGTTTCAGACGTTATAAAAACGGAAAAAATTCTCAGGGCCCAACAGTAATCTTCAAGATTATTACTAAAAACAACCATTCTAATCGGATTTCCCCATCTACAAACGAAAAAAAAGCAAATCGGATTTTCAATGCAACCAATTTGAAATATTGCAAATTTATTGTGTTTTGTTTTCTGTCAATGTTATTGATGTCAAACGCGCCCAAAGTAAATTTGCCTAACCAAACAAGTGGCGAGATGCGGCGTAACACTGCCCATAACAACATCAAACATAAAAAAACTTTGTAAACAGCTTTTGTTTTATTGTTTTTTTACCTGTTGTTACCTGAATATCAAATTTCATACCTGATCGAATCATGAAATCATTTTTTTTTTTGTTTCCTATTTTGTTCCTTGATGAAATACCATCTTTTTTTTATTGAATGTAAAAATGATGAATGTAAAATTTCATTTGTGAGCAAAATATATTTTTTTTTATCGTCACATCAGTTTGATTTGACATTTGAATGGACACGCAAGCAAAAAATCGGGATTCTTTTAATAGATCTTTGTTTATTGATAGTATTGTTGTTGTTTTATTGAAATGTGTGTTGAATCATCCACAAAAAAAAACAAAGAAAAAAGAACTCAAAGAAAATTTCAAATTCTGCCTGGACAGGTGGTCATTTTCTTTTCAAAAAAAAAAATTGAATATAAAAAACATTGTGACATGATTGCACACACACACACACACACAGACACAGGTTTACCTGTGTACCAAAGTTTTTTCCATTTCTCAAATTTTTAATCATTGTGTTCATGATTAGTTTTAATTTCCGCAACAGATGAAATTTTTTTTTTTCTTGTTCAAATCTTTTTTTTCGGATCAATTTGATGAGATTTAATTTTTTTTTCTCGCTATAACATTAAAAAAAACCACTAGCTTTATCTTTGACCAATGAAAGAAAAAAAAATCGTTCGTTGACTCATAATTTCTTTTATTCTATTCGGTTTTTTTTTTATTTGAAAAACTAAACAACAACAAATATAAAAAATTAATAATATCGATATCGTTCTAAGAGTTTTTCAAACAAGGAAAACTTTCAACACAGTGTTAGAACACACAGGTCAACAACAACGTTGATGAATAAGAATTAAGTTTTAAATGAAGTTCAACAACAACAGCAACAGAAAAAAAGTTATGTTTTCGTAAAACAGGGAAATAGAAGAAGAAAAAGATGGAGATAACCAACAAACAAAATAAAATGAAATTCACAATTACTTTCAACAAAAACTAACAATTATCATTATCGTTACAAATTTCATTTAACTTATTTTTTATTTTTATTATTGTTGTTTTTCAGCCAACTTTAGATTGAATTTCGATTGATGAGATGATCATTTGGAGGAAACGAATTATTTTCATTTTCATTATTCGCTCCAAAGACAAGTGAAAATTTATTTTTATTTGTTTTACTCTAGTTTTGGAAGAAAAATTTTTAATTAATTTTGTTTGTTTTTTTTTTTCTCATCCAACTCTCAACGGAAACATTTTGAACATTGAAAACTGAATTTGAAAGTTTTTTCAGTTTTTTTTTCCAATAAATTTATCGTGAACCAAAGAAAAGAAAACAATGAATAGAACCTAACCTAGAACCCAAGATTCAGGAGGATTCAGGTTTCGTTTTGAAATAGAAACCTCAGAGAAGAGAGAAACAATCCTTTTTTTTTATAAAAAGAATAGTGTTTATTTAAAATATCACAACGTTTTTTTTTGTTGGTCGTGTTTCTTGACAACACTTATCAAATCTACCAGCAATGAGAAAAAATCTACAATCTGGGTGACATTTAAACAAAGATTCCAAGTTCATTTTTGTTGTTTTTCTTTTACTCTCTGATGCAATAATCTCCTAATCGCAATGATTAATAAATTGATTTTTGTTTTTTCAAAGACTTACAAAGCACCGCATTAGTTTCAGAGAAAACGAAAAAATTTAACGAAAAAATTGTATAACACGTTTTTCTCACATTTTTCATTTTGATTTTAGTAGATTAGGTATACTGACTAACACAACGACGTCATAATTTTCAATCAAATTTTAGTTTTTTTCTTTTTTGAATAAAAGATTTTTGTTATTGTGATATGAATTGAAGCAATTTTCGATCATCATCACATTGGTTAGGCTTGTTAAATACAAGAATCGTTTATTTTTTCCTAGTTTGTGGTAATAAGTAATGAGTCATACCACAATGCTCAAAGATCCTAAAGAAATTTTTGAAATACTATTTCAATGATTTTTAAAACGTTTCCGCTTCTATTTAAATAACTGTTTGTTTTGGTAAATAAATTCTATTTTTAGTTTTTTTTTTGTTCTCGATTGTTTATTGCGTTTTAAAATGTAGCAGTTTGGCGTGAAAATTTTGATCTGGTTTGAAAAAAAAACTGTTGAAATGTTTCATCGAATTGCATTGAGAATTTAAACAATTTTAAAAATTTTTAAATTTTTTCAAGAAAATCTTTTTTTCATTGAAAACGGTTGCTTTTGTTTCTCTTCGAAAAAAACATTGCTTTTCTTTAAAAAAATAAATGAATCTTAAATTATTTTTCTTCAAATCTTGCCATACGGTACACGTGTTCGATGACACTTGAATGAAAAATCTATTACTGAGAAATTTTTTCTTATCATACAAAAATTTCCTCAATTTTTTGTTTAAATATTTCTCATAATAAATAATAATCCTGATTATAACTTTTTCCAATCATTTTCGAGTTTTTCTCGATAAATCAAAACATTATCATAATTTCCTTTCAATTCAACATTTTTAATAGCTATTTTAATTTACATTTACTTAAATTTGAAATTAGGTTTTTTGCTTTTTCTCCATTGGTATCAATTTTGAGTGTTTTATCACACTGAGATGTCTCTTTAAAAAAAATTTTAGGGTTTTTTTTCTTATTTACTGGTTCGGTTAGCCTATAAGATAGTGTGTGCGTGCATGCAATGGCTATTTTGTGGTTTGATTTGAAATAAAAATTTTATTTCTAGAAAAAAAGTGGTTAGTAACAACCTTGGATGAGCGAAAAAAAAAATGCTTATTATATTTTTTTTTCATAAACAAAAAATAAATGGAAAATTTTCTATAGAAAAAAATTCGATCATAAACAAAATCTAGTCTGTGTTCTTTTTTCTAGAAACAAAATTTAAAATCGAAAAGACATTGATGTGTGATAGTACATGGGTTTTTTTTGTGTTTTTTTTTTTTTTTTTGTCATCACATTGAATCGCATTCTATTTTCAAACTAGATTTGAAAAAATAAAATTATCGTCATATTTGGCTTCAATAAAGTTATGTAAACTACTATATGAATGTGCTCGATTTTGTCGTTGAGCTAAACAATAAATAATTCGATTAACAATAGAAAAACAAAGAAATTTTTTCCCAACGAACTTGACCTTAAAACTTGAATCGTACAAACACGATTTTTTTCAACTTTGATCTAATCAAATTGAATCTATTTTGTTGTAAAGGTTTTTTTCAAAACCCGAATCTTTTTCAGTTTTTTTTTTTGAGGAATCAATTTTTTCACGCTTTGTCGATCAAAAATTGATTATTTGAATAGGGGAGTTGATAGTTGAGAGTGACAGAGAGAAATAATGAGTTAATGAGAATTTTTATATGCTTGTCAACAACCAAATGCCAAGTAAAAGCGTAAATTGATTTTTTTTTGTTGAACACTGGATTGTTTGTAATAATTTTTTTTAAACAAAACGCAAGAAAAATTTCAATCAGTCGATCAAATTTGCGTATCATTTGTTTCAGTTTGTTATCCGTTAAATCGTTAAGCTTTAGTTTAATTTTTTTGTTTACTTGAAACTATCGATTGATTTATCAAGTTTTTTTCTGAAAAGATATACTTTTTTTATTAAATTTTAATAAATCATTGATTCGTAATCAATGACGTTGTTTCAACTGAATCGATTAATCAAATAATTAAAATGTATTGAAGCTTAACTTTTTTTTGTTTTTTGTAAGTTAACTTAAATTTTCTTAACAAAAAAAACTCATTTAAAGTTCAACTTTGTTGAAAATTTAAATCAATTTGAATTTTTTTTTCTGTTGATAATTTATTCGCTGCTATCATTTATTTGATGTTTGGAAAATCTAATTTTTTTCAAGAACAGTATCATTGATTTAAATAAAATTTTGTGAGCAACTGACTCATAAATTACAGCTTGTTTTGTCATCATCGATGTTTCTTAGTAATAGATTTCAACGAAATCTGTTTAAATCTGATTTTTATTAGCTCAAATTATTTTGATCATGTTTTAGCTTTGATAACCAAAAACATTTTTGAAAGAAAAAACCTTTGAGATTTTATAAAATTATTTTTCAATTGAAAATGCATTCAATTATATTTTAAAAAGTGTGAGAAATATAAAAAAATGATCAAAACGAAATGATGGAAAAACAGTTCTTTAAAGATCAAAGGATCTAAAATCACTGTGAATAGTTTTTTTGTCTATGCATTTTTTCCTACGTCACAATTGAGATTTATAAAAAAAAAAATCTCAAATATTAAATTTCGCAAATGAATCAATTGATATAATAAATTTGAATCGATTTATTATTTTTTTATGTTTTTCTTATTCTAAATTTGAAACATTAATAAACACTCGAAGAAAATTGAAATGACTTTTGTTTGAGAAAAAAACAGTAGAATCGATAAAATAAAAATTTATTTGTAATTCTAAACTTATTTGCAATAAATTTCGAAAGTTTTTCTTTCAAAAAAATGTTTATTTGAAAATAAATTCAAATTTTTCTTAGATTGTCATCTAATTTATTTTTTACATTTGTTGTTTTATTGGCGTCTATAAAAACAAAGCGTAGAATTCTGAAATTGTCATCCGATTTTACAATAAAAACAATTTCTTTAAATGAATATCAGTATACAAAAAATACTTTATTCAAATTATTTATAATATGAACCTTTTGATTAAATGTGTACCGCTATTTTTTTTAAAGTTTTGAACAATATTTCAGTACAGATTAAACTTAATTAAATGTTTAAGCAGAGCCGAGTGGCCACAGTTTCATAAGTTTCAAAGTTTGTGAAAAATTTAGCTAAATTATAGTGTAAAAATATGAATTTTTTATATCTAAAAATACATTTTGAGTTATTTTAAGTTTTAACCTTAAAGTTTATGAACTGAATAGCTTTTCATTTTTTTTTTGAACAACAACATTCTAATCTAATTCTAAAACTTTGAATTAAATTAAAAGTTGTAGTTTAAACATTTTGTTGGTTAGTTATCCTTCCCTCGTTGCTTTAAAGTTTTAAAATCATTGAATTTCAAACAAAAAAAACTTAAATCTACATTTATTTAAGTGAAAAATTGTGTAGAAAAAACTTTACTTGTATGTTAACTTTAAACTTTCAAAAAATTCAACAATTTTGTAAAAAAAGAAGTTGAAAAAACAACCGGAACAACTCAAAAAAAACTTTAAACTAGCTCTATTTATTAAAACTTTTGATTCATTATTATAAAATTCACTATTTAAAAAATGTTCTAAAAACATAAATTAGCTGAAAAACTTGTATACTTATCTACAAAAATATAAACACAGCTTAAGTTGTTATTATATTGTATTGTCGGCCTTATTAATATTAAGAAAAATAAAAATAAAACTCAAGAAATTGACCTGGTTTCAATATTTATTTGATTAAATAAATTTAAATTATAGTCAAATTACATAAATTTTTTAAATTTTTTTTTTTTGAAACCTTTATCAGCAAGATTTTCATCTGGCAACAAATAATTTGAGTACATCAAAAGCCAATGTTATTGAATACAAGTGATAAAACTAGTAAAATAAAATCTGATCCTATTTGTTCTCAAACTCTAAAAAAAAGATTTTTTAGATTGTTTTAGAAATTTTTCTACAATCTTTGAGATTGAATTGTATCAGTGATGATGAAAAAAAATTGTTTCAATAGCTAAAATAAAAAATTTTTTTTATATTAAAAAAATGAATAAGCCAAAAAAGGGTCCAAAATTATGACGTTAAAATAAATGAAAATTTTTGCGTCAATTTTTTCATATTAATTTTAATCAAGTTAAATGATCACATGATCATCAAAAATCAGTAAAATATTAATTTTGTTGTTTTTTAGTTTTGTATCTCGCTGAGTTTTTTTCTGTCTCAGAAATAGGCTCTTTTCAATCATAGTTTCCGATTTGTGACATTCTATAAACTTTAACATTGACATGTTTTTGTTGTTATCGTATGTATTTATTTTTTAACTTGACACTACCTTGAAATATTATAAGTAAATTAAAGTATTTTATCAATAAAATAAAAAAACATTGTCAAAATACTGAAACAGTTTTTTTTCAACAGGTTCAAAGTGTATTCTAATTGCATTAAAATTGATTAATTTTGAGATTTTTCAACATAAGTATAATTTTCTAAGTCTACATCTAATCATTCAACGCTTTTTTGGATAATTATTCAGAAAATATTTTCAGTTTAATCAATTAAAATGAAATTGATAAAAACTTTCATAACAAAATTTTTAAAAAACAAGTTATTTTTTCAACGAAACCGTTATAATAAAATTCTTTTAATCAAAAATTTGTTTTGCCATTTTTGACCAGCGTATCATAGAGATTTTTGTTGTTGTTGTTTATTTTTTGTTTTTATCACTGTTTCATTGAAAAACAAATTAATTTCTCAATAAGAGAAAATTAGAGCAAAACTCCAGTCATGTATGTATACGAAACAAAACATAAGCTTGCATAATAATAATAAAAAAAATAGTTACAGATTTCCAATTTTTGAGATTAAGATGAGTAATTCAATCAATATACAATCTAAATTAAATTCTGTATTCTCTTTTTTCAGATATTAAAAGCCAACTTAATTTTTGCGTAGTTTAACTTGATAACTTCAATAAAATGTTTTGTTTGTAAAAAATTATTAAGACAAATTGATTATGATTCATAAGTTTTATAAAGTATTAAATTATATAAATTGAAAAATTTTATGATTTGAAACACCTAAATTATGGTTTCTTAAATGAATCAAACTTTTGATTCTTAAAAGTTTTCTAGTTAATAAAGGTTTTCAAAAAAAACCCAAGAAGTAACTTGTCTACACAAACATTTTATAAAAACTTGAAGTTTGTATAACTTTGTTTTTTTAACAACCAAATTGATTTTTAAATTTTGTGATAAATTTTTTTAGAAAAAAACACTTCAGTCAAGTTGACTGAATTCTAGTTTTATTCTGAAAAACTTGGTTACTATTGTTTTCTAGTGCGTTCTTTTTTTTCAACAAGCTCTAGTTTTTCTTTCAAACTAAAAATGAGGCTAAAACAATAAAATTTTTAGAGTAACTAGGGTTTGAAAAGGTACTTCTTTATATAAAAAAACAAACAAACCTACACACACACACACAATATATTCTATCAACAAAATAACGAAGAAACTGAGTCAAAACCCTTCTTCGAGCATAGCTTAGTGTTTGAAAAATTTTAGGTTTTTTTCGACACTGTTTAACTGGTGGTCTATTTAGGGATTTTTTTTTTAAATTAAACATACTGCTGACATACATATCATTGTTTGATCATTCAATAAACCTAATGACACTCAACTATTATTAACAAAAAAAAAACTCACAGAAAACCCCGCAGTTGAGAAAAAATTACAATGATATCATACAAAAAAAGGTTGTAAAAATTTATTACTGGTTTTGGTGTCTGGATTTATTTGCTTACCAAAGCAACGCAAGAGTTTTGCATTCAAAATAAAAAGAATTCTATTAATGCTTTATGTCAAATGTTCAAACCAATTTGTTTTTCTATGGAATTAGCATTTTATTTTAATTTGAAACAAAATTCTTTTGAATATAGACTATATTTTTTTTTTTAAACAATGACGTTTATTGTCAATGGCCTGTTGCGTATGTTTTCTAATGCAAAGGTCTACGAACGAACTCAGAACACTAATTGAATAGTTGGATGTTATTGAAAAAAAATTTGATAACAAGTGTTGAAGTTCGCACATCTCAAGTATACATTTCATTGAGCTTCAGTGCAGATGCCATTATGTATTTGTTCAGTATGTTTTTAAGTGTTATATTAAAAGAAAACAGCAAAAAGAATTATCTTATCTCCTTTGCTTTAAAACAGATACTTATCAAACAAACACACATCGAACACAAAATGAGTTTTTAAAGTACTGTTTCTGTACTTTAAAGTTCTTTTTTTGACAGAAACATGAAAACAATTTCTGCTTGTTTTTTCTGTAAAATTTGAGGTCAAAGTTTATTTAATTTAATGAAAAAAAAAGAAAAATCTCTTTGCTAGAAAAAAATTGATTATTATTTTTGGTACATTGATAATTTGTTTTTTTTGTCTCTTTGTCAACAACCATAAACTACTGCGTTAAAAAGTCTTTCAGTTTTATTAACAGTATGAGTGTTTTTGTATTTTGAAAACTGTGTGACTTGAAATGCACAGTCATTTTTTTTCTTTAGTCTCTTTCAAAAAAAAATAATAAAACGTTGAAACTGTTTTGGCCAACAACAAACGACACAATGTCGATGTTGCGGTTCAACTTCAAGTTTACCTGGCGTGCCAACAATAAACCTATGTTCTATTACTCCGAAATGATTATAAAAATAAATTATTATTTCAGTGAAAATTGTAGATTTCAAATAAAATTTCTATCTTCTTCTATGGTTTTCGATGGCCGATAGTATTGGCGTCAAAAAAATGTTGTTGGTTTGTCAAAACAAAACAAAAAAAATGACGCAACCGTCGTCATCAATATTTGTACCAAACAAATGCTGAAACAACAAAAACTATTGCATTTGGTTTGTCGCGACTCAAAATATCGAGACAAAATATGGAGACTGGCGTTTAATTTGTCATTTCTAGTTTGTCAACATAATTGAGTAAACGAAATAAAGTTTTGTTTACAGGAAAACAAACAGTTAACACAAAACATTGGTTTTCAATCTGTGTTTCAATTTAATATAAAATTTCAAGTTGTTCCAATCGGAAAAACATTCTTATTTAAATTGGTTCAATCTTTGATAGATTTGGTTGCATAGTAGTTTTTAGATTTCTAATATGCTATAGAAACAAGATTCTTATGTTGGTAATTAAAACAAAATATTCATCTTCAAAGCAAAACTATAAAAAAAAGTTGTTAAATAGTTAAAAAATCTTTGATTTACAATTGTTTTAATGAAATCAAGTAAAAATTTCCGGCATTCAAAAAAAAAATGAAAATTTATGTGAGAGAAGTCAAAAATTGAATTAATGCTTCAATTTAATTGAAATTTTCTAAGAAATTGTTTTGATTTCTAATAGTATCATAAGAATTATTCTACTTTGAATCGAATAAGAAAAAAAATTGAACATTTTAAAAGAAAAGTTCGCTTTAAATTGCAAGGCAGTGAAGCCTATTTTTAACATTTTACAAGTTTTTAATTTTAGCTTTTTTCCAGTAAATTATTTATAAATTTGTTTTTTTTAATAACATTTTTTTTCAAATAAATAATAGTAGTGTACAATGAATTTAAAACAAGAAGAATTTTGAAACAAGAATTAATTATTTAAATTGAAAAACTGATAAAAATTTGATTTGAATACAGAATTAACAAATAATATGATTTTTCAATTTAATCAAGCTAAAAATTTTTCGTGAAAAAAAATAGAAATCAAGGCAATGCCAATATATGTTGTCAAAAATTATTCTATCAACAATGCAAGAACGTATAAATGTTTTTGAAATTTGACAATCTGTCAAAAATATTGCTTTTAAAGATAAAAGTTTTTTAAATGACAACAAAAATCCGTCAGTTTGAAATCAAGAATTTTGTTTTCGAAAAATATAAGCTTTAAATTGAATATAACTATGACAAAAAATTTTTTTTTTAGAAAACCCGGATTTTTATGACCAGGATTTAAGAGGTAATTTACCAAAAAAAAAAAAAAAAAGAAGCCGGTTTTTGATAAATACTTTTTTCTGTTATAAAATAAATAATACAACTTTATGTCGCGCCAATCTTATATTGTGAGAAGTATTTATCTGTATTTAAAAACTTATTTATTATGTAAAAAAAACTCTATTATTATTAGATTTCATTTGATTTTTACCGGTATTAGACAGTTTTTTTAAGAAAGAGTTTAAAAATAAAAACATGAAATATCCTTGAGTGGAATCCAATTTTTTTAAATTTTATTATCAGAGAAATAATATTGACAAACAAGGATCTATAAATTTGATTTATCATCTATTTAGTTATGACGTTCTCATCCGTATTAGCTTACACAGAGAAAAGACTTGTGACTTATTTTGATGCACAGAAAAAACCGCTTTGTATTTCAATAATTCAATGCAATTTTATAGTTGAATTAAATTTTTTTTTAGATTTGTGAATAATAAACTATTTCTTTTCGAAACTTGAAAAAAATTCACAAAACGGAAACGGTTTTTTTTGTGTTGTTTTCAAATAAACTAAATATTTAGACTTTATTTCAATTAATCAGTTTGAACGTTGTTCACATTTCTAAACTGTTTTAAATTATGTTCAAATTTCTCATTTGAAAAAATAACAAGCAAATTTATTAAATTCTATCACTTTTAGTAAAAAAAAATTAACATTTTTCTCAAAAATTTAATTAAATTACTTTTTGTGTTTTTATAATTTTCATATATCCAACTGATTTCAAAATTAAATTTCTTTTTTTTCTAATCTTTCTAGAACAGAACTTTGATAACATCTTGATCATATTATTTTTTTCTACTTTATTTAAAAAAATACACAAGTTTTGAACATTAGAGAAAAAATATGGCAAAAAAAAAACAGAGACAGCAGAGGTTTTTTTTCATTAAAAGTTGTGTACAGATTTCAATTTGATAATAAAATTTCAAATCAAGAAAAGGTCAGTTTTAAATTTAAGAGAAAAAATCGCCATAATGATGCTAATTCGAACACATCTTATTGATACGAAAAAAATCAGTTTTTTTCAACTTAAAATAGTTTAAAAGAGTCAATTCAAACTACTGTTTTTTAACAAACAAACAAAAAAACTCATGTTTTTTATTATTTATCAATTCATCAAAGTATTTAATATAAAATTGAATAATCTTCATTTAAAAGAAACTATTTGGGCTAATTTATTTAAGAAAGAACTTTGTTTCCAATCATATTGGAAATATTTCTTGAGATCTAATCTTGATTATTGAATTTTAATCTAAACGACCTTTTTTACAACCATTACAACAAAAGTAAAAACACAGCTCTAATACTGAAAATTCTTGGATAGATATTCTTTTTAATAAAAAAAAACTATAGTAAAAAATTTTTTGAATAAAGTTTTTTCTGAAAAAAAACTTTTTTATTCTATTTTCAAACAAAATCTAATCAGGTTCAAGTTTCGTAGAAACGACATTTTTTTTACAGAAAAAACAATTTTTTTTAAATTTGTAGGTCAATTTTGAAAATTGAAAAAAATATTTCAGTTTTTTTTTCGTTCAAGTTCAACAGTTGTACTTACAGGTTTTTGTTGTTCAAAAAAAAAAAAAAATCAATTTTTTCAAAAATTGTTCTCAATTTCACTTCAATTTTTTTTATTTAAAATTAATGAAACAGAATTAAATTAAAGAAAAAAACTTTGTTTTAAAACGATAAATCAATGGCTCTAAATTGACAAAATGATTATTTGAAATTTTTATCCATTCAGGAAACAGTTTTTTTGAATGAATATTTTATTGGTGCCTTGGTATTTGGTTTGAAATAATAAATTTGGGATTCTTTTAAAAGTTGAAATTTCCAATTGCACCGATTTCATCGACTTATCAAATCATTTATTCATTTCTCTGTAGACTAAATTTTATCACCCAGATTTTTGCTCAGCCCAAACAAAAACAAAACAAATTTGTGTAAAATTTTTTTTACGAGATTTTTATTGGTTCTAGTTTTTCTATTGAACTAAATTCACGGCCAAAGATTTTTGTTTGTTATAGAAAACAAGGAAAAAAATGATTAACATGATTCAAACTTCAATGAACTTTTTTGGATTTAAATTTAAAAAAAAACAAAAACAACGACGACAAATTAATTAATTTTTAAGGTTGTTTTTTAAAATGATTAAATGTTGTTTGACTTTCATTTCGAATCAATGATTTTTATAATGATGTTTAACCTGAGCTAATTTGTTTTTCGAAAATTTAATTTTTAAAGAAAAAAAAACAGAAAATTTACTTCAAAAGATTTATTTACAGAATTCATTCAAACAATGAAAAAAAAGAAACAATAATAATAAGCAAAAATCCGTATTTGTTGTTTATTAAATAATGGAAATTTTACATTAAATATTTTTTCTCTCTCATCACAATAGAATAGTTTGAGCGTAACGCCAAACACAAATTGATCACTGTAGTGTTTCTCTCTCCGATTATCTCCTGTTATTTGGGTATTCTGATTAAAAAATAATAATAATAATAAATTTTCTAATTGATTAAATATTTAGAAACTGATTAGTTTTATTAAATAAATAATAACAATAATAGTGTAGAAAAAAAATTCACTTGGTTGTTTTTTTTTGCGTAAATATTTGTCCAATGAGAAACTAAAACATGAACAACAAAAGCAATGGTAGATTAATGTTCGATTCCTGTTTTTTTTTAGTGACATTTATCAAATTTTCCAGCAATAACATGTTATACTAAGGGACTATACTTCTGATATTTTTCTGATATATCAGCTGAATAGAGTAAAACGATATATTTTCATTCATGTTAAGTATGTGCTTAAATAGTAATACAACAATTAAGTGAAATTTAAGTGAAAGGAAGTTCAAAGTTACCGTTTGTAACAAAACAATTAGTTACAATAGAGAATAAAAAAAATCAAACTAGTCTTTCCTGATACAAGTTTTTAATCTTCACAATCAATACGATTATTTATGGAATCAAAAAAAAAAAACCTAAAATAATCACTTTCAAAGATAATAGTTTTCTTCATAATGAATTCGATATCATTGAAAAAAAAACAATCGTGTATCTGTGCCAAATTTCTTATTCGATAAATTTATTCAGCCACTCAGTTTCCATTTCAAAAAAAAAAACATTATCAAGATTAAGTAATAAGAAACAAGTACAGTTTAGTAGCGAAAAGTGCCAAAAAAATGAATTTTTGTTTATTGTTATTTGTTAGAGAATCAAACATTCGTTGAGCTCATTTCGTTTGGTGAGTGATAAACACAGGTTCTGTTATCTTAATGGATCAATTTTAATTATGTTTCATGTTTGGTGATAGGCTCGAATATGAGTTTTATGAGCTACAGAAAAAAAACGTTTATTTGCTTTTCTTTGTGCTTGTCAGTTTGATAGAACATGCTTTATCTCTTTGTGCTGTTCCAAAAAAAAAGAATGCCTTGAAATTCTTGAAGAAATGATAAAAAAAACCCTAGAAAAACAAGCATGTTTTGTAGCATACGCGATAACATTGAAGGACATCTAGCGACAAATATTTATGATTTTTATGATAAAAACTCTTAAATAAATATTTTTTTTTTCTGTTTGAAACATTCTTATCATATCTTTCATGGTGAATGATGGTTTTTTGTGTGGTTTGAGATGGTGGAGAAAAACCAACAACGACAACAGCATTATCTTAACAGTTTCATATTTTTTTCAACTCTATCCGGATCGATCATTGATTCAAATCAGTGGAACAGATTCTATATATAAAAAAAAAAAAAATCCAAAAAGCATCTTCAATTATACATCAGATTTCCGCATTTTTTTTGTGGTGATTATTCTGAAAAACTTTTTTTTTTTTTTTTTTTTGATTATTTTGTATTAAAAACTACGAAAAATCAATGAAAATGGTCAATTTAAAAGATTGAGAAAACAAAAAATCTAATTTCAAATTGGATTTTCCTGGTTAGATTCAACATACACAGGGCGAAAACTCTAAAAAGAGAGAGTTTTATGAAAAGTAAATAAACTTCTCTTTTCATTGTTGAATATACCTCAAAATGAATATATGGAACAGATTTTTTTTTCTGTTTATTATGTCACTTGTGTGAATGTTTAAATGTCACAGGATGATGATGATGATGACGACGACCACGGCGGTGATGATGATGATGATCAATACAAACACACTAACTAACTCACTCATACAACAATCATACACTTTCACTGAAAAGAAATCAATGAACCATTCGCAAACGAGTATATCGAGAAATTGAATAAAAACCCATTTGTTGTTGTTGGTTGTTATTGTTGGTGCGGCACCAATGATGGTGGTGGTGGTGGTGCTTATTTTAAAATCAATAGGAAAAATAAAATAAAATACGTTCGATTGTTTTAAATTACTTTCGATTCGGAGTCTTTTTTCCAAAAGTTTTTTTTCCTCTGCTAGTTATGCTGTGGTCGTTTTTTTCTTGTTGTCGTTGCCGTTTAATTTGATCGGTTTCTTTGTTTTTTTTAATATTAAAAGTCTTATGATACAGATTTATAAAAATAAATCGATATGTTTATACCTTATTTATAAATGGTTTTGGTTTTTTCCTCCTTCTAAAAAACTATTAAAAAAAAATACTAACTAAATTTAATTGAATATATAAAAAAAAACTAAAGAAAACCCGAAAGCAACATTTTCGCATATGGTTGAATGTTTATTTATTCGTGATTGTTATTTTTGAAGCCTTCGGAACACAACGACCACAGCCACGCCACCACCACAATTACCAGAGATTTAAACAACCACAATATAATGCAATTAAAAACGATGATGAAGATGATAATTATACTATTCACAAAAAAAAAAACAACCACAATCAGTCAGTCAGTCACACTAATCACTAAAAAAACAAAACCACCGACACTAACACACATACGTCATATAATTCGATCCAATTTAATTGAAAGAATGGAGGGCAACAATTTAAGATACATAATGGCATAAATAATGATATGGAGTTTTTATATTTTTCTGCTCTGTTTTTAAATAAATAAATTAAAGTTAATAATGGAACAGGTATATCATGAATACTTTTGGTGGTGAAACTTTATAATCCCCATAACGATATAAATATTGTTATTTCCTGAATTAATGCAAAAAAATGAGAATCTCAATTTTTTTTTCCGTTGATAAGTGTGGAAAGATAAAGAGAGAAAAAATGAGATCAAGTCCAAAATAATTTTATTGTATTGACACTATTGTTCAGGTATAGCTGTCTCATGTTGTATCATTTAGTTGGTTTGTTTGTTTATTTTTCTCTCTCTCTCTCTCTCTCTCTCTCTCTCTCTCTCTCTCTCTCTCTCTCTCTCTCTCTCTCTCTCTCTCTCTGTTAACGTTTACCAAACAAACAATTTCATTAATGAAAGTAATTTGAGCAGGAAAAAAAATCAAATTAGATCTTGTTGATTTAATATTAATCAATGACAATGAATTTTTTTTTCTCCAAAATACAATTCTCCATCGCATTTTTTTTTTGTTGATATTCTGGGTTTGTTTTTCGATAAAAAAACAAACAAACTACATTCAATAAAACTTTTCTAGTGCTTGTTTTGTTGATTTAAAAAATTAAATTTAAAAAAAATTAAAAAAAATTTTAATTTGAAAAATAGTTTGATCTGATTGATGGTGATGTGAGTTGATGATATCTGAACATGAAATTTATTTCTTCAAATTTTAAAGCCAATGTAAAGAATATGATAAACTTTTAATTACTTCACTGATGATTGATATGCTCTAAAATTATTATAACACATTTAAAAGAAAAATTTTTTTTTTAG
Organism: Octodonta nipae; assembly: GCA_034190945.1. Lineage (NCBI taxonomy): Eukaryota > Metazoa > Arthropoda > Insecta > Coleoptera > Chrysomelidae > Octodonta > Octodonta nipae. The sequence goes on along the minus strand of JAVLUE010000301.1, from coordinate 46,395 downwards.
ATAGATTTTCTTCAAGTTTTTGGCAAAAAATTTTAATCAAAAAAAAAACGATTAAACTAATCAAAGTTTTTTTTCAAATTTTCTTCAATTATTTTACAACTATGATCTGATGATGATTTTGTTTTTTGTTAATTTCATCACATCTACTCTTTTCCTACCTTTAAAAACTAGTTTTTTAAAATTTTTAAATTTATTTAAAATTTCATTATTAACAGTGAAAAAAGAAACAACATCTAGCTGTTTTTTTTCTGTTTGTTTGATCAAGATAAAGCAAAAATTTGAAGTAATCTGAAAGTGAAACAACAAACTTAAATTGGTCATAGAGATCAAAGCCAAGCATAAAGAAAACAGAATAAAATTTGTTTTCATTTCATTGCCACGGACACGATGAGCCAACGATAAGAAGAGAGTTTAAAGAGCAAACTTTTGCATCCTCATTCGTGACCAACTTTTTTATTATTTTTATTATTATTGGAAGAAAATTTCATTCTTCAACAAAAAATCAATGATCATCAAGATTAAGATACAAGAAACAAAAAACAAGAGATAATTTGTTTTTTTTTTTGATTGTTGTTCTGGAGTTGTTTTGTTTTTTGTTATCGAAAAATTCATCGTTTTTTTTTCAAGCAAACAAACACATTGAATTTGAACTCTCTTCTTTTTTTATATTTTATTTTTACCAAACTTTCCAACAATTTTAATTTGTTGACCATATAATTGACCCACACACACACAGCTTTCTGACAAACTAACTTTCAAAAAAAAAAAAAACTTTCAATATTAATTTGATAAAATAGTATTTTTTTTTTTAAAAAGTGTTTCAATTAGTAATTAAAACAAAAAACAAACTTTGAACTAGTTTGGTCTTTAAAGAATGCCACTAATAAAAATTTTCTTGTTTTAAATTTCTGATATGATGTTAGAGAGATTTTTAAGAAAAATTTTTTTTAATAAAATAAAATTACCTTGTTTGAACAGAGAGAGAGAAAAAATCAAACAAAGGTCAAACAAAAATCAATCATAACAAAGCAAGCATCGTATCAAAAAAGTTTGAGTTCATTATTTTATTTTATTTTATTTTTTTTAAATGCTTCCAATAATCGCCATTCAAATCAAATGAATTTATTTTTTTTTTCTGTTTATATTCTAGTATCCAGTTTATCAAGAATCAATGAGAACATGTCACAGCAGTGACGCTACCACGCAGGTGCCACACAATGCATAGAGAAACAAAAATTTAACATTAGTTTCAATTGCACATTGCCTTTTCTTTAATTGATGTTGTTTGTGTGCCAGCATCCTATTCTAATTGTTTCTCTCTTTCTCTCTATCTATTTAACAGGAAAACACAAGACAAGATGAAATAAAAACACGATCACACAACAACAAAAAAAAAACAGTGACAATGACAACAAAACAGCTATCTAGATATGCCACTCAAATATACAAATATCCAAAAAAATAACAGTTGAATATTATTAAAAGCCAATTATATAATTGTGTGTGTGTGTGATAATAATAAGATCAATAAAATGGAAACCGTTATAAATCATTCGATTATTAAAAAAAAAAAAAAATTTCTTTACGAAAAACATCAATACAATGGATGGATGTGGTGATAACTTCAACGAGACACACCATTAACAGTTAATTAAAAGAAAAGGGCAACTTTTATTTAGATAGATATTTTATATCGGTCACAAACTTCAAATCTAATTAACATTTGATTTAATAATAAAATTATTCGGTGAATAAAATTTTAATTCGAGCAAACAGTTTTTCTTCTGAACAAGCTGCTCTTGTTCTCTATTTTTTTTCCATCAACACTTTTTTCTGTGTTGTTTATTGAAGAGATCGAGCAAAGATCGAGCTTTGAAACTTTGAAAATTCAACGATTAAACTAATTTAGTGATTTGTTATTGTAGTTTTTTTTTCTTTCCAATGGATAAAATGATTTGATTTTGATAAAAAATATTAAATCGACCAATTAAAAAAAATTTCATCTAAAATTCAGTTTTTTTCCCCCTATCGCACGAACATCATGATCATTCAATCGATTCACTACTTTTGTTTGAGAGTTCACCAGCTAGGCATACACACAACTGTTAACTGTTTGTTTCATCTAAATGATCTTAATGTTTGAAGTTTTTCTTTATTATTATTATAATTTTCGTGTTTCAAAGTAATGCCAAACAAAACAAAAAATTTTAAAATTATAAAAATCTTGATATTTACTATTCTTGTGTAAATTTTTTTTTTTTTAATTTTTGAAACTGTTTTCAATAGAATTTTTGAAACATTTTGACACTGGAAGATTTGAGTGATTCATTAATTTTTTTTTTCCTGCAAGCGTGTTAAGACATAATTAAAGCCAAACAAACTTTTTTTTTTAATTATTAATGTTAAAATAATTGAACTTATCGGCATAATATTTGATCTTGTTTGATCGAGTTGATTTATTGTGGCTGATTCTTCAACCATTTGATTAGGATCAATGTAACATACACAAAACAAAAAACAAAAAAAAAACGAAAATTATTTATTGTTTTGCATCATTAATCATGAAACATTAAGACTAAAAATTTTTTTTCTCGTTTTCTCAACAAAGATTATAATCGATAATAATTTCTTTTGAAACTATTTTATTGAATTTTTTTTTCCTAGCTAGACAACTTTTGATCTGTTGAGACCAAATTTTATATCAATAGATTTAGTGATTAAGTTTTTTTTTAAGAAGATTGTCGCCTTCGTTTTCATTCTTATTACTCAAGGAAGTACTGGAACCACAAAGCAAAACAACTTTAGTTTAAAGAATTTTTTCAGAATTAACTTTTCAAAACAAAACCAACATCGTGGATGAAGAAGTGTGAATAAAATTTATCGGTTTTCATTGATTCTGTTGCAACGAATTGACTAACAAGAAAACAGAAGGCATTGAAAATTAGTATTGATGAAAGCTTGAAAACCTCTCTGTATTAAAATAAAAAGATAAAATTTTGTTTTTTTTTTGTAAAAGTTTTCTTATCAAACAGATAAAACAAATCAAACATTGAATCAAGAAAAAAATTAAAAGCTAAAAACTCTGTAATTAAAGAATTTTACTTTTTACTTTGTGTCACCTATCTCTTTCTCTCTTTCAAGTCAGCACAGAGTTGTTTGCATTAAATGAAATTTCTTCAAAGCTAATTGATGACAAACTCGTTTCATTAGATGTTGGATAGTCTTTCTTTGATAAAATAAATAGTCAATTATCTACTTCCTGTCACATAGTTCATAGTCCCTCATTTTATGAATAAAATGTTTGCTTTGTTTCTCGATTAAACAAAATCATAATAATTGAAAAATAAATAAATAAATGTATAATAAAGTCTATATCCAAAAAACAAAAATTTAATGAAACTAAAACTATTAAAAACATTAATCTAATGGTTTTTGTGTGTGTGGAAACCGTCTCGACAAAAACCACTCGTGGGCTTTCTCAGCAAAAATGCACAGATGAAAACTAAAACAGAACAAAGATGAACAAAAATCAATAATTATAACTCTGCGCCAAGCGAATTCAGAAAATTCAAATCCAATCGTTTATCCAGGATTAAACAAGAACAAAAAAACACCGACACATCATACACGCTGGTTACCTTGATTTATTAATATTAAAAAAAAAATTGAGAAATAATCCATCAAACATTTAAGCGAGGGAAAAAAATTATCAAAGTTTGCCATTTCTACTTTTGGTTCACATCTTAAAATGAAATAGTTTTTCTATGGCTAATAGTTTAAATAATCTTTTGTTGTTGATCATGTTCGATCAGACTGGTTTCAAACTTAGTTGATACATTCGTTTTGAAGCGTTTATTTCCGAAACTAAAACAAGAAAAAAAAACGTTAACGGAAGAATCATTCTTGAATTGTTGAACAAGTTGTTTCAGGTGTGCCAAGAAAAAAAAAACAAAAACAAATGAAACATTGTTGTTGTATATTTTGTTTAAAAATTTTAAACACGTATTCGTTCGTACAACATGCTAAAAATCATTTATTTTTACAAAATGAATTTGCTGTTCTTCTTCTTCTACTTCTTGGTATCTGAGTATCTTTTCTGAAACACTGCAGTATCAATGTTGAATGATAATGATGCCATAGAGGATGATGATGACAAAAACTACAATCATCATCATCATGCCAACAACCTACTACACGAGAAACATTAACAAAAACATTTTACAAACGAAAAAAAAAAATTAAGACACAAATCAATTCACAAAATTATCTCAATATTTTAATGAAACTTTCTTTCTTTTTTTTTCTCAACTCGGTAAAATCGTTGAATTTTCTCCCCATTTCATTAGTGTAAAAAATTCATTATTGCTTCGAGACGTTAACGCTTAACACGTGTTTTTTTCCCTGTCTTCACCATTGTGGCATCGAATTACCTGTTGTTGTCAAAAAAAAAAAACAACAAATGATGATCGTTACAAATTTTTTAAAAAAAAAATCGAACAAGATCGAGCTCAGTAAAATGAACTAATGAATCACAACAAAAGATACAAATAACATTACCATTGGTCCAATAATATAAGAAAAACAACAACGTTAACAGGTAATTCGATCCAAATAACAATCTTCAAAAAAAAAAAAAAAATTCGCTTATATTCATCATCATTATTCAACTAAATCTTCAAACAAACAACATGCTATTCTAAAATCGAATACAAAAAAAAAAAAATAATAAATTGTTTTCTTTGAAAAAGCTTCCCAGAAAAAAATCCACAGATATCGTGTGCTTGGGAAAGATATTTTTTTCCGTAGTGTTTCTTTGTTTTGGCTTCCACCACGATCGCTTTGCCATTCAATATTTTTTTTTTCCATCTTCTTTTTGTTCAATTTCTGGTTTTTTTGTTGCTTTTCCAACTTTTCTTTTGATCATTTTGCCTTGAGCAGCATCGTTTATCTATTACAACAACAATAATATTTTCTCATTTTTGAATTAAATAAAAGCCAAGACTAGATAATCAAATTTTGATCTATTTTTTTTTGTTATTCATTTATTTATTTAGTTATTTGGCTGTTTATTAATTAATTTGTATGTAGTAATTTCAGTTAGAAAACAGGTAGTAAATAAAATTTAGGATCATTTGAACGGTTTCAGAGGTGGTGGTGTAAAAGGATGGAAACATTTCATTTATTAGATTCGATTTGGAACGTTTTTAATTTGTCTCTTTTTCAAATTATATTTATTTATTATAATATATTTATTATTACCTTTAGAGTCTGAACTTTTACCTATAGAGACTCTCTAGAGAGGTGATAATTTTATTGAAATTTTTTTTTTGATAGCGAATAGGCCTATTTCTTCCTTCATCATCAGTGTTTGATGTCATTTGTGTTTATCATTCTCTTCGTTTTTGATTTGTTATAATTTATAATTAATCTCTGATATTGTGATTAACTATTCAACTATGATATAATTAATGGTGCTGAATTTTTTTTTTTCGTTTGTTGTTCGTCAGTGTTGTTTTTTCTTTTCCTTAACAGCTTTACATCATTCAAAAAAAATTTGAAAGCTTCAATTTTCTGTCTCTTAAACTCATAGCATAATTTATTTTTTTATTTACTTATTTTTTTTTGTCTTACAACTCCAATACAGGGTGGAGCTTAGGAACTTTCTCAGCTAAGCTTTTGGGAAAAGGTTACAATTGATTGAATGCGCTTTGAACTTCTGGTCAAGTTTTCCTTCTTGTTTTGTTTGGCTCCATTTGTGATCCATGATTTTTTGTTGTTTTTTTTCTTCTTCTTCTTGCGTTCATGTCTCTCAGTTCATTTTTGGTGATGGTGGTTTTGTTCTTCTAGTTTTTTTTTCTTCTAATCAATTCAATGTTTCTCTTAACATTTGAGACAGTTTTCTTGGCTCTATGTTGCACGTGCATACCGAGATTTTCTTTTTCGGATATAAAAAGCATTTGGAAGACAATCTTTCATGTCTTTCTTTTTTTCAACAACCACCATTCCAGTTCATTATTTGTTTTGTTGTATGTTTGGTTCGTTTTTGGTGTCAAACAATATTTTCAACAAAAAAAAAAAAAAGAAGAAAAGTTTTTCGATTTCAAAAGATATCTTTAAATTCATTTAAATATTATATTCAAGATTCAAGCAAACAAAACATTGAACAGATATTTGAAACTTGTTCTTGTTTTGTCAATTTATTTGGTTTTATTTGTTCAATAACAATTGTGGTTGAATTTCTGTTTCACCTCATTTCTGGTTTTTGTTTTGTTACAATCTTGAATCAATGCAGATATCGTGTATCAATCATATTCATTAATTTATTTATTTATCTTGTTCTGTTTTTCTTCTTATTTTCTCAAAAAAGTGTCACTTGTTATTATTAATTTAAAATAAAATAGTGTTGGAAAAAAAGCCGAAAAGGTCACACATCTGACTTGATCGTGTCAACTTGGTGTTGTTGTTCATTCACTTTCTGTCATTCATAGTTCCTTGATCTCTTTTTCTTCTGTTTGTTTGTTTAGTTTGAATCTATCCGTAATATTAATTTCTAGCTTTCATTGTTTTAGCAAACAAAACAAAGTTTTACAATTGATTAACGATTATTTTTCTTCTTGATTTCAATCAAGTCTCTCATCATTTACTTGTTTCAATCAATCGATTGTGCTTGAAAGAACAACCAAATTTGAAGGAAAATAACAAACAATTTTTTCAATTTCTCAATTGGATTTGGTTGCAAACTTTCCGTTTTTTTTTCAACCCGCACCCAAATGTGTCTTTAATTTTTTTTTTTCTAAAAATAATTTTATTTAATATTTTTTTTTATAAAAAAAAATAATTAATTTAATTTTAAAATTATTTAATAATCATTACAAGCAAAATGGTAATTGTAACAAATGATAGGTTTTTAAAAAAATTTTTTTTTTTTGTAAAAATTCTAGATAATTTAATTAATGTTTCGTTTGTTCGTTTATTTTTTTTTTTTTTTTTTTGTAGAATTTTATTCGAAATTTTTTTACATTGGCGTTGACGGTGCAAACACTTTTCATTTTTGATTGTGCCTTGGCCAACCTTCTGGTATCGACACCATCGTCATTGGTTAGCAGTACACCTCGTCAAGATGTCAGTCAAATATCGTTTCCCTCCACCGAAGCAACTAAACAACAACAACAGCAGCAGCAGCAGCAGCAATTTTTAGCATCAAAACTATCCTCGGCTCAGCCATCATTCTCTGCTAATTCGTTTTCTCAAATGTTCCACAGTGAACCGCAAACTGTTTCAGCGATTTCACATGAACAAATCATTCCAAACAATTATCTTTTTAATCGGCCAGGACAGTTCATGCCAATGATGAACAAAGAATCGTCGTCTGGTTATGTCACAATGATCGGTTACACCACTCCCATAGTTAAAGTTGGAGATCCGATTCCGTTGGATCAATATTTGAAGCAACAACAAAAACAACTTCAAAATCAATATCACGCTCATACTCCAATTGGAATGTCAAACTATGCTTATATGTCTCCAATGAAAAACGATAAAGCTGTTTTTTATTCAACCAATTTGAAAAAATCTGAATCAAATTCTGAATCAGCTTCTATCAATGTTCCAGTCCGAATGTATATGCCCAATCAAAAAGCTTATATGACTCAAGAAACAAAACCAACTGATTCTGAAGAAACCGCTCAATATGCAGAATATCGTAAGATAATGAACAATGTTTTAGTTTTAATGTGTTTAGTTTAATCCTAAATATCTTTTATAGCCTCATATTCTTCATTAGTTGAACAGCAACAAAAATTAATCCAACAAAGTAAAGCTCAACCACAGTTTGCTTTTCCGATGGAAAAACCACGTCCATTCATGGTTTATAAACCAGGATACAAAGGACAAAAATTATCAGGAGAGCCTGTTGTTTTTGAATCAGCCGATGCTTTGGTTCCAAAACCATCACCCAGACAATTTTTCTCATCAGAAATCGCCTCTTTACAACAACCTAAATCGTTTTACGGTGGAAAATTAAATTTATTACCCACTCAAGAATTGAATACTAACGAAATTGATCAATCAAATCGAGCTCGATCACCATTCGAAAGTTATGCTAAATTAGAAGCTTACAATCCACAATTTGTACACAAAAATCCAATCGCAAAGAGTTTTGCTTACAAACAAGCTGAACCACTAGTTGCTCCTCAACATCAGCAATACGCTCAATTAGAAAAAACTATTATTGAAGAACCTAGAACAGTTCAATCAATGCGCTTTATTGAATCACCTTCGGAAAGTAGCGGAAAAAATGATCCAAAAACAGAGTTGCAAAATCAAATCAGCTTGGTATTGGCCAACTCTCCAAATCTCTCGGAAAATGCAAAAAATAAACATCGAGAATCAATTACAAAAGCTGTGCAAGCTTCATTAGATTCTAGTTTTGATCCCAGTGAAAAGGCAGAGCTGACTCATTATAGAAAAATGCCATCTCTTGTTAAAGATCCTAGATCACCATCTCTATTTTCTATGTACCAAGAAGCTGAAAATCCAAACTCTAAACAACTTCAACAGCTAGTTCCACCAAAACAAGTTTATGCACAAAAACCAGGTCTTGAGTTTACTTCAAACTTGAACCTTTTGGAACAAAATAAAAATTCACCAAGGTTTTTGCAATATCAACAACCTCCATATTTGGATTATAAACAAAAAGCCCAACAACATATTCAACATTATTTACAAGAACAAATAGATCAAGAAACAAATTCTCCAGCTGATCTTCCTAACTACTTGTCCACTTTGATTAACAACCAGCAATCTGAACAAATGAACATACCTTATTCTTCAAAAGTTCATGTAGCCAATGTGAACCCGATGTTAGCTAAACCTATTCAATTGGCTCCTGGCTTGTTGTTGAATTCGGAAGAAGCAACTAAAATCAGTGGTCAACCAGGAGTTGAAATTCGAGAATCACAAATTGCAAAACGACAACATCAGCCACTCACTCGTCATTTATCATCACCATTTTTGTATTCTGATCCGAGCAGCTCATTAATTCCAAATTCTTCATTTGAGAAAAAGACAGCTCAATCACCAGCGCAAGTTAGTCGATACCAATCACAACCATCAGATCCTAAACCTACTCAAACGTTGTATACTTCATTTTCTGCTGAAGCCGCCCGAAACCTTCAACCAGAGGGACGAAACATGCGTGAATATTCTGAATGGTGGAAAGAAAGTGCTTTAATGAGACAACCAGTTCCAGTTTATCAATTTGAGCGATAAACATGAGAAATGGTTTTTCTTCTATCATCTTCAATCTCATCATTTGGTTTCGGTCTATTTCGTGCAGTTTATTGAAAGAGTATATTCATCATTTGATCATCAACCATACTGGTTTATGGTTTTTTTACTTAAACCAAAAGAAAAAAATGCTTTTTTTTTCATTTAAACCATTAAAACTCATTTTATTCCATTGTGGTTGAATATTGTCACAATTTTTTTTTTTCATAAAAATTGAACAAAATATGAAAAGGACATACAGTTGAACTCCCAACAGATTAAATTAAACAAAATACAATAAACTTACTGTTAAATAGTATATTTGAAAATAAATTCATCAAAATTCAGCGTGAGATCGATACCTAATAGATAGATATATAATAAGAAAAATGAAAGAACCAGGTGGGTAAAATTAATGATAGCATTCGATGAATTAAAAAGGTCAATGGTATAAAATATTGTCTAAGGTGGGCTTGAATTGTGTTTTTGATTTTTTTTTCTGAAATAACTTCAGAAAAAGTTTTTCAATCTCAATAATTGTTGAGAAATAATTCTTTTCATCAAAACTCGCAATTACTCATCCATTTCTTCAAAACCTTTATCCATGGTAGATGGAGAGCTTTCAAAGTCAGTGGATGGACCATTTTTTTCAAGATTTTTTTGTTTTTCAGTTTCTTTTACTAAATTGGGCAAATCTTCGAGAAGTTCAGGATGACATTCAAAATCTGGTATTATATAAACAATTGGTTTTCCCGATGTAGCTAGATTTAAAAAATGAATAGTTAATTAAAAGTTTAGTTTAAGCTACATACTTCTCATGTGGCATTTTATACGATTATCATGCCTTCCCAAAACTAGATGAAATTTTTGTAAATGTTCTATGGCTTGATCTATTTCGTAGAATTGATCGTTGATTAAAACCATGAAAGACATATCTGGTTTTTCTGGATTTAAAAAAAAAGATCCTTTAGACCAAATCAAATTCCGAGATTGATCTGTCCATAAACGTTCATAAAAATATGTCTGCTCGCAGAATGTAATCTGACAAAAAAAACATCAAAATTTTAATATAAAAAAAAACAAAATAAATAGAAAATAACTTTATTGGTAAACTTTTGTAGATGAGTCATATGCTTATACGCGTGTATGTTAACAATGATTTTGACGTCAAATGATTGTGGCTTTACAGATTCAGACCCATAAAAAGGTAATTGAGAGGTTTTTAAAAACTCAAAAATTTCGCTATCTGGATCTACAACAAAAGCTACAGTAATCGTGGAATGTTTTGGCACCCAAATGAAAGAAAACCCTGTTTCATTAATACCAGCATGAAAAAAGTCAAGTATTTCGTCATTGAACAGATTTGAAAAAAAAGCTGGTTGAAATAAATTTAAATTTCTTAATTTATTATTTTTCAATATCGAAAAATTGTCATATATTTCTAGAATAAATTAAAATTGAATGATTAAAAATTTTAATTAAAAAAAATTATACCAAAATCAACGCTTATTAGAAGTGGTTCGATATATTTCATGCCAAGACGCCTCACAGACAGATATTGTGTCGATGCCGAAGCGAGACAACGAAGCTGCGAGAATCTTGATGTCACATATGTATCGCCAAAAAAAACTTCAAATTTACACAATAAAAAATTTGGACTTAATTGATCAGAGTATTTTGAATAATCGATTCGAGAAACTGTTGATTCATAAGCAAACAAACAAGCACTTTGTTGTTGCTTTTTCAACATTGTTACATCTTCTTTGAAAAAATAATTCTTTTTCTGAGTCCAATGTTTGCTTTTAATTAAATCTTGATAAGTTGTACTATTAGGCCGAAAAATCAATATCTAAAAATATTCGTTTTACTTATATTTATTCAAAATAAAGGACATACATTACAAGAGTAGCGATCAATCAGTTGTTCCATTCCGTTTGTTTTTAAAATAGTTTCAATTATTAAACAAAGCACTCGATGATGAGAAGTGATGGAACGAAAATCAACAAAACTGATAGAAGCTGATTTAAACCTCAGAGAGACCAACAGTTTTGGAGTACTCATATCCATCCATGCGAACTCAACTTGATTGGGTTTAGTATTTTCAGCTTCTTGATTGACAATTTCAATTGAATTCATTGAAGAAAAACAATTAGTATCGAAAATTTTTCGAAACTCTAGAAATTTATTCATTTTTTCATCGCCGTTTTCTGAAGCAAAAACTAAAAAATGAATCTTTTAAAATACTTTTTCTAAATGATTCAACAGAATTTATACTTAGTTTGAGCCTTGTTAAAAGTTGACAATTTTCTGGCAGTGGATTGTTTGTAAGAGTATGATCTTGAGTTTTACTTATTCTCAGAGAATAAATAGGCCCGCAAAGTGCAACCGCTATTTCTCCTTGATATTTGTTTTTCAATGCATAATACGTCAAATTGGTATAATAATTATATTGTGACTTTGTGTGAGGTAGATTTTCAACAGTTTGCATTTTTTTAAAATGAGCTTTTGTTTCAAATTTACTTATTTACAATTTTTCACCCACAAATCAACATATCACTAAAATAAGTGACTGTTTTCACCTTAAAATGATTCATTTTAAAATCTTAATGATTAGTCTGAGAATTTGAAAATCTCAGTTCAGGATAAAAAAACATTTTTAAAATTGTGAAATGAATCATATTCTCAGAAAGAAAAAATAATTTAAAAAATAATAAAAAAATAGAAAAACAAATTTGAAAACCCATGTGCCGTTGAGGTCGGTTAACAGACTGCTGTTGTTAAAACAAACAGCTGACTTATTACAGTGAAATCTCTTTGCACTTTAGTTTTTTTTTTCAAAAATTTATTTTTAATAAATTTGCCAAATAATAATTAATTTTAAAAATTAATTTATTCAAATTTATAATTTTTTATATATAATTAACTCTATAAATTTATCAAATGTCACTGTATTCGATTGTCAATTAACGTTCGGTTCGATATATCGATTATATATGTTCGATTCTTTGAAAAAAAGCTAAATTTTCGCCATTTTGTTTGACCAGATATTCTTTTTGAAATAGTTATCAACTTTTATTGTGTTAAACTTTTTATCTATAATAAACAAGGAATAATTTTAAAAATTTTTTTCAAGTCTACCAATTCAATGAGCTATGTATAAACAAAGTTTACTATTTAATTGTGACATTTCATTTATCAAATTATGGAATTGAATCAAAATATCCAATGTTAAATGATGTTTAATTTTAAATTTATGTGAATATTGGAAAATATCGAAAATGAAGATAATCGTGTTGATAACTAAAACTTGATTTTGATTTCCGAACAGGTTAGCTCTTTTATTAAATTTGAAACGTTTCATTTTTTATTCTATATCAAATTTAATTTAAAAATTGTGCAAATTTTTTCGAAGCAAAAACAACTAGTATTATAAATAAGATTCTAGCAAAATCTAGCCCAAAAATTCAAGTTCTAAAAAAAGATTTTTATTTTTAAAGTTTTTTATCCATTTTTATAGCTGAGTTTTTTGAGTATTTTTCTAGAAAAATTTTTATATTTAAATTTTATTTTCAACTAATCTAATTTAATTTTATAAAAATGAATAAATAGTAATTTCACTTAGCAATGCGATTATTTCTCAAAAATATTGAAATTATTGTAAATGGGTAATAGTTTTGATCAAAGATTATTGAGCTCAATTTAAAAAACACTTTAAAATGTTTTTGTTTTTTAATAAAAAAAATTTAAATTACTTCATCAGTATGATGGTAATAAGAAAAATTTGATAAAACACAAACTAAACCATCGATCAATAAGCAGAAACTAAGACTACAATTGAAACCATGATTAAAACCTGGTGCTTAGATATTTTTGTTTTGTTTTATATGCGCATATTTTTGTTCGCTAAAATTTATCATTCTCAGCAAGCAATGGAAATTGATTGATTAATCAATTTTTTTAATTGTTTTATTTTTTTCTCTAAAAACAACAACAAGTATGATTGGTGTAATGATTTTCCTTTATAAATTGAAATCTTAAAATTGGAGTTTAATTTATCTTTTTTAAACTTTTCAGAAATACTTGCCAGTGAAAATGAATCTCTTAATTTTTGTTGTTTTAACTTTGAATATTTTTTCTTTTAACGAATTAATTGTTTCTGCAATTTCTCTTTTCAGTTTCAAAGAGAACGAAGATGTAGACATCAATATTGAGCATGATTTGCTACATGGACGAATTCAAATCGGTCAAATTCCTTTTTCAACGAGTTCCCTAGAGCGGCTGAATCAATACTCGGAAATAATTAAGAATGAAAAAACTGTTCTCAAACTATTTGAACAATTTAAGCTAACTCATGGTAAATCTTATGTAGATGAGCAAAATGAATCGATGGCTTTTAAAATTTTCAAGAATAATTTGCTGATGGTATTGAACAACAATATTCGAGCTGTGCGGGGAGAATCTTCCTACGTACTCGCTCTCAAATCCTATTCTGATTTATCTTTGGAAGAGCAGCTGAAACAGCCTGTTGATCATTGGTCATCAGTTTCATCGTTTAATAACTTGACTCAAAGTCCTATTTCATCTGCTAATAGTTGGGTTTTCGATAAGTATCGCCAACAGAATAAAGTTGGTCCAATTCAAAATCAAGTTAGTAAATGAAATATAATGATCAGAATCAATAAATGGAAGGCAGTCAAAAGTTGATTTTTTTTGTATCAAATGCCTAGCACCATTACTTTATTTTTTTTTTAATTTAAAGTTTTATTCAATTTTTTTTCAGGGCTCATGTGGTGCTTGTGTTTATTTTGCGGCTGCAGCCTGTGTTGAAAGTCATTGGGCAATAAAAGGGCACCCTTTACAACCATTGAGTCCACAACAATTGAATGACTGCGCAAGAGATGAGTCGCATGGAAATCGTGGATGTCAGCATGGTGGAGGAACGTTTGTGCCAACTTTTAATTATATAAAAGCTCACGGTCTTACTTCGTTGAGCAATTATCCATACATTTCAAAAGTGAACAATTTTATGATGTTTTTTCAATCATTAATTTTAATTTTTTTTTTAGGATGCCAATTGCATTCAAGCAAAAGTAAAACAATCTGTGGGACATATCAAAAACTGGCATTCGGTTCTTCCTCATGGTAATGAAGGTGCATTAAGAGAAAAAGTCGAACATTTTGGTCCGGTCGCTGTTGCATTGCACATGAGTGAAGGATTGATGCATTATAAGAGTGGCGTTTACAATGAAGAATGTCATGGTGGACGAAATCACGCTGTCTTGGTTGTTGGTTATGGCTTTGATGGACATTTAAACTATTGGATTGTCAAGAATAGTTGGAGTGTAAACTATGGAGAACATGGATATTTTCGTTTGGCAAGAGATCGTGGAAATTTATGTGATATTGCGGGAGATGCTGTTTATGTTGAATAAATATTGTAAGTTGAATTAATATTGTTAGTTGATAATAATATTCAAAACTCATTTGTAATTTGAGTTTTTAAACAATAAAATTAACATTTTTAAAAATAAAAGAGACAATTTTTGGGATATTTTGATCATAATATAGAGTGGAAGAGCATAAATGTCGTGAAAGCCTCAACCTATAAGTTTTACTCAATTTTTAAGCATAAAATTTATGAATAAAAACTTTCAGCGCCAGCCGAATGCCTGTATCTGTGATATAAATACTAAAAATTAACCAAATTTCAATCTGATCAGGCAATTCAATAGAAAATTTTTTTTATCAATTTAATTTGGCCATTTGATGAAAGAATAAATGCTCAACAAATAAAAAAGTTTGTTGTTTATTGGTGGGAAAGAAATTGAATAAATATTGTAAAAATGAATTTTTTCATTGATTAATATTGAAAAATGTTGGTGAATCAAAAACATACATAGGCATTCTGGAAGAAATCATCAGTTTGTATAAGCAAGCTTTGCAATTGAAATAATGTGATTCTTCGTAAAAAAGTGCCGCGATATTCAAACATCGAAATGGTATGACATGAAAAGCGTTTCTATGTTTATTTGTTCCATACATTTCAGAGAAGAATACCATCTCAGTGCTTTCTAAAATTTTACGACCGAAGGAGATTATTTCGTAGCAACGCCAACAAACTATACCACGATCAGCATGTAAAATGGCTCTTCCAAAATACTCTGTTCGACAAAGATGACATGAAGCAGAATTTCTTGGTCTTATTAAAGTATATTCAATAAAATCATGTGTCCTGATGTTTTGAAAAATGATAGCTTAAGACAGTTGTTTGTCAGAAAAAAGACCATTGTATTTACCATTGTATGTTATTATCATTCAACAATAAATCGTTGGTTACTTTTACAACTTGAAACACTCTGACGTCTGTTTGCATGTTGCCGCTCATCATCACATTGATCAAAGGCAAGATACTACGAATATATGGAATGGAGAGATTATCGTATACGAGTCTAAATAAATATTTAATAAAAAAAATTATTTTTAGAGTAAACTTGAAAAAATTATTTCATTAAAAAGTTGTTTGAATTTACCTTCCTCCTCGGTACCTGCGAGGCAATGAGAAACCACCAAGAAATGTATTTTCTCTGGTTAAATCCAATTTTTGATCATTTCTTTTTTTAAAATTTAAAAATAAAATTTCAACATTAATAGATTTTTTTTTTTTGGCAGAGAAAAAACCTTATTTCATGAATATTTTTTAGGTATTTAAATTCCTGTGCAGTCAATCCAACAGGTTTGACAGTTTTTCTAAATATATTGAAAAAAAAGAATTATAGTATTTGAAAAGATATTTCTATAGCATACTTGAGATTTGAATTTGGAAAGAAAGGCTCAACAAGATCGAGATTTGTTTTTTCCATTAAAGTTTCGTAACAATTGTCGACAATCAATCGACAGAAACCACAAACAAGATGCGATTTTAAAAAGTAATTATCTGCATATTCAGCACTACAAAACACACATCTTCTTAATCGGGCTATTTGATCTTGATATTCTAAATTTTGTCTTTCAAGTATTTCTGAATTCATCAGTTCTATTAATTGATTTAAGGGATTGTCTTGATTGCTCTGTGAAATGTTTGCTGATCCTTCATCTCTTGAAATATTTATTTGATCAGATCCAATGATATCTGAAAGTTTTTCAAATAGTTTAAATGATTTGAATTGAAGAATTCGTTTTAGTTTGAACTTTGAAAACTTGTGAAAACAATTTATTCTTTCAAACTGAATCAGTTTAATTTCATGGCTTTTATTATGTTTAATTCGAGTATGAGAAAAAAAGAATGAGGTATTAATAAAGTTGTTCGCCATTGATCGAGTTTTTCTCCCATTTGAATTTCATCTATTACACATCTTTATATACCACAATTGTACACCAGAAAATTTTATTCTATTCTAAAAAATTTTAATTAAACATTTTCGATAACAAATATTGAAAATCACTATTCACCCGCAAAACAGTGAATCAATATTCCGAAAAATCAGAAAAAAAACAATGAAAACGGTAAATTTTACTTCAAACCGTCGCGACGCGTCGCTTAAAAAAAATATAAAATAATAGAACTATTAAAATTCTGAAAACAAAAAATTTTCTTATCAAGTTATGTTTCAGAAATTTGAAAAACTTTAAAAGCAAAAATGTTTATTGAAAAAAAATCAAGTTGATTAAAAAATATGACAATTTAAATCAGTGTGTGTGTAGGTGAAAAATTCCTGGAGTAGCACCAATTATTGATTTACAAGGAATAAAATTGTTCGAATAACAATTTTGTTTTGTTGTTTATTTTGTGAGCAAAAACAATTGGAAAATTCGAGTTTTTACAATTTTGTTTCAAGTTTACAAAATAAATTCTTAAAAATAAAATCTTTTTTAATAGGTTTTTTTTCTATTAAAATAAATACAAAGGAAAATTTTCTAAAATACCTGAATGAATGAGTGAATTTCAATATTTAATAGTTTTTATATTGTATTTCTGAAAATAGAAGAATTTTTTTAAAACTGTAATTTGGATAATTTAAACAGATAAACAATGAAACAAACTACGAAATATAAATCATTTAAGCATCAGTTTGTTTTTTTCCTATAACATTTTACAACACGCTTTGTATTTTTATTGAGCTTATTTTTTTCCTGCAGATGAAAAAAAAATAGACAAGAAATTTATTAGAATGGCGCAAAATTTTTTTTCAATATCAAAAGTTGTGAGATTTGTTTCTTCAGAAAAATAAGATAGGCATTCAACTGACATTCAAAGAGTGCGATTTTTTTTTTTTTGACAAAAGTGGGTTTTTTAATGTAATTAAAAAAAAATGACAAAATTCTTATGGTTCAAAAAAAAAACAATTGCTGTGAAACTATTGCTGTTTACATTCTGAAGGAACTTCCTTACTGTCATCAGATTTTTTCCCTTTACTACTTGCTACTTTCTTATGAACGGTACCTTTTGGGTTTTTTCGTTTTTTGAGTGCCGATTTTTGTCGATCTTTATCGGCCTCTTCTTCTTCCTCCTCCTCCTCTTCGGCATCACTCTCGTCTTCAAGATCATCGAGATCGTCTTCATCGTAATCATCTTCATCATAATCGCCCATATCATCCATATCGCTATAATCATCTTCGATACCTTCACCAGTATAATAAATGATAGCTCGAGGGATGACATTCAATCGGAAAGTTTCTCCAATATCGATGTCAGAAACTAACAATTCTTTTATGTTTTCATCAGCTTCTTCAATAGAGACTAAAGTAAAAAAGAAAAACATTAATAAACTATTTTTTAAATTCAAATATCTTTTACCAGTTGGAGGATCGAAAAAATTAAAAAACGAATCACACTTTTCCACTTTCTGAACCGTTTTCACTTGATTATTAGAGCGATGTTTCATTTTTTTGGGAACTTTTTTTTGAGTTAAATTAAGTTCAGGCGATTTCCAATCAATTTTGCAGCCATGACAACGATTGACATAAATCGAATCATATTGTAGCGGTTCAGTCGCGTCAAAACCTTCGGCAAAATAATATTCTTTTGTCAAGACTTTATTCGTGAAATACTTGTTTTCAGAAAATTCAAATTCGAGACGATATCCCTGAAATACAATTTATTTTTATACAGTTAATTTCAAATAACTATTTTCAAACCTTAGCATCATCAAGAAAAGCCGATCTTACATCGACCAAATGCTCATCTATCAACACCTGATCGGCATGCTGAATCATATCACTGAGAACATCAAGATTAGAAAAAATTGTGGCCCAAAAACGAGGAATTCCTTTATCGGTAGACTCAACTATCACTTCATTTGAATCCATAAATTCATATTTTGATTCGTCCTCGGTAGGAACATATTCTCCAAGAACGATTTTACGCCGTTTTTCGTCAAACTCGGCTAATTTTTTGGAGCTTTCATATTCGATTTTGAGAATCTGCTTGTGAACTTCGATTTCTGAGCGAATACGTTGAAGTTGCAATTGTTTCAGAGCTTGAACCAACTTGGTGTTGGGAACTTGCAATTCATTACTTTGAAATAAAAATCAATAAAATTACGAATTTAAATAATTTAATAACTAAATTCGTTTACATTTCATTGACCACGTCCATTGCTGCTTCCAACATAACTTTGTTATTATCCAAAACAGAACTAAATAAAAAAATATGAATGAGTGAAACGTTAGTTTGATGAAATAATAAAGTCACGCTGTCGGAAAGACAGCCCAATCGATCGACACGTATTGCACATTTTATGAATAATGTAGAAATAATTTCAAATATGCTGTGTCAACTCTAACCAACAAACATACAATGAACACGTGCTAGCTGAGCATATTGCAGTTATGATATAGATAATTTAATTCATTGCAGAATCCCTCATTACCTGTGATAGAATTTATAAGTTTGGTCTCACTTTGGCAAGACAAGACAAAAAAATAAACACTGGGACTTTTTTTTAGCTGACTAAATACGCTTTAAAATTGAAAAGCGTTATGGCTTGGAGTAATCAAAGAAAAATACTAATGATGTTAAACACAGATAGAAAAAGCAAAGATGTCGCGATTACCACATCCAAAAGATGTGTATAAGTTTAGTGAAAAATTTTGGTTGCCTGAAAAAAAACAGCGTGTCTTTTCCTTACAATGAGCTTGGCGTGGTTATTTTACTTGCTCTCGAAAATTTCGTACGCGCGCCACTACATGAATACGGTGACAAAACCATTATCGAATCATCGTTTTCGTCACGAGATGACGCATAAAAACAATTCGACAAGAAACAAATCTTAAAATAGAAAGTTGCGCAACATATTAATGAAAAATTAAAAAACTAAAATGTAATATCAGAATCGATGATGAATTGTCGCTAGAATTGAAAAAAAAACAAAAATATTTCTATACTTAGGGTTTATTTTAAATATATTACAATTTTAAAACACTATTCGAAATGAAAACTAAAAACAGTTTTCAAGCTCCCGGGAACAGTTTGATTGGCAGATTAATATTAAAAAAAAATGGAACCATTCAAACCAGAAAAAAGAACCATTTATTTTATTGGAGAGAGATGGCCTTATTGGACCGACAATCTATAGAGTAAATGAGACGCAGCAATTACTACTAAAAACTGTAATTAGGTCACAATTTTGTAACATTGAGCTCATTTTTTTGAAAATGGAAAACTTTTTTTTTTTATTTCACTTACGGCATGAAGGTACTTTGAAGGGAAAATGACCAAAATCAATTTTGGAGTAGAAGCCGTCAATTTTTTTCTAGTTGATCAAAATTAAAAACATAAATTACAATGAAAGTCGAAATATTAAATGGTAAAACAATGAACAGTTTTTTTTTCTTGTGTAAAAAAAATTTAGCTTAAGTTTTAATATTTATAGTAAAGGCAAGTTATTTCAGTTGATGATGATTCAGTTTTCAAAAGTTCAAAAACAAAATTATCAACTACAACTATGAAAGTTTAATTACTATTACTATAGTAGCTGCTAAAACTGTTCTGGCATTCGATATGGAACGAAGTTTTTAAACAAATCTGATTTGCGCAAAACTTTCAATTCGATTGAAAAGAAAAAAAAAATTCTATTACAATTGAAAGTTATTGAAAGAAAACAATCTACCAATAATCTATTGATCAGATCATTTTTTTTATAATCATTATTATTGAACATCAGAATTTATCGGAAAAAATAGCTAACTCATCATCTATTGATTTAATTTTAAGATAAACTCAATAATTTTCAACACATGAATTTACAATCCACACAAATTCCAATCTATTATGGAGATAATTCAATAAATAAACTATATTCATACAAAAATTCAGTTGAACTTGAAAAGAAAAGATGGAATAATTTTCATTCAGAAAATGGGATCAAAAAAAAAATTCCGTTTTAGAAAAAAAGGTTTTTTTTGACAGAATATTTTGAAAAAAAACGTGCCTAAACTTGGTGATACACAATCATATACAATGATACAATATCACAGTTTTTAACAAAAAAAATATCATTATTTTCTATAAAAAGATGGCATTGGTTCGGGTGATGAGGACGATCGCTGTTGCTGATTGTTACGTTTATCGATTTGAGCCAATTTTTCTGTCGTAGTAGACATTTCAGTTGTAATCGATTTACAGTCCTGAGCGTAGATAAACGGCTGACTTGGAACAGACCGTTCATTGAAAGGACAAACTTGCAAATGCTGAGCCATAAGATTATTGCAATCCATCGACCATCCTTTTATTGGCTCAATTGCCGTGCTAAACATCCATTTCTAAAAACAGTAATTGAATTATAATTGAAAAATTAAAAAAATTATTGAATAATTCTATTAAACCTTGTAGGCTATACGCCATTGGTATTTTCCTTTTTCCGTTTCAAAACGTTTCCATTGTAACAAAACGTAACCTTTTTTTTTGACAAACGTTTGAACGACTATGCGCATACTTTTTGAAGTGAAAGACAAATTATTCAAAGAGAAACCATCTAAAAACTTGCAAATGTTTTGAAGAACCTGAAAATATAAATTAATATAAATAAAATGATTTTAAAAATAAAAACATTTACCTCAAAAGGTAAACTTGAAATTGTACAGATGAAAAAATTTGAATAAGTTTGAAGAGAAGACTTCCGTGAAGATAAAACAGAAGGCGTGGTAGCGTTGGTCGGAGTCGTTGGAATCAGTGGGATAGATGAATTTGACAGAAAAGAATACGAAGAAGATGAAGACGGAAATGTGGTATGTGTCATTGCTGAAGAAAAACCCGAATTATCGTTATAGCTGCTCATTGTTTTCGAATCAGTCATACAATGGATCACTAAGGGTTTTTTTTTATCCTCATTAATCACAGGACATTCAAGATCGTTCAATTCAGAATCGATTGAAAACAACGATGGCGATTGACGATAAAAATTTAAATTATCATCAATTTCATTATGCTCACTTTTCGAACAACAACCAAAAGTTTCTAATGATTCATTATAAACAATAGTTTGTAGTTGATTTGATGCAGACATCGGAAACCATCTCCGATGAACAAATGTGCAGCCGTATTGAAATAAAGGACATCGATGTTCAATCCAATTATCGAGACCGGCATGAATGTCACTATGAATGTCTCGCGAGTGCGAAGCAAGCTCATCTTTTCGAAAATCTAGTCCACAACGAAAAGTGTACATTGACCGAGGTTTGGGTTGATAGAAGGCATAGGAACGAATAGCGATTTCCAATGAAAGCATATTGCACTTAGGCACTGGTGGAGGACGAGGTGGCGGTGGAATTGACATTTCTTCTATTGCTGTTTGATCAGGGTTAGTTTTATTATTGATTTCTGAAAGAAAAAACCTATCCGGATTCGTCAAAATAGGCAAGTTTATTGAAGATGAGCTTGGAAAAGGGCTATAACTCAAAGAAGATGCAAAAGCATTTGCCGAACACAAGTTAGTAGAAGTGTTTGATACATGACATATTGAATTAGATTTTTTTCTCGATTGATTACAATACTCGGTTGCGCGTTCATAATATCGCTTTCGATAATAAACGACTGTTTTTTTCAACAACTCCAGAAGAGACATTTGATACGCTTCTTCAACTAATTTGGCAGCATAATTTAAATATTTTTCTTCATCAATGTTCATCGTACATTTCAAAGAATACGCTTGTGTTTCATCCGAAGTTTGAAATTGAATGTGGCGATATTCTCGGAAAGTTCGAATCCCAATATATGGCTAAAAAACAATTTTCATTTGATTTAAAGTTTTATTTAATTGAACTACCTTAATTGGAACGGCTGGATTGTTTGCAAGACAGCCTCTCATGATTCGCTTCAACTGTCTTGAGGCAGATGAAAGTTGTTTCAGCATTCGTTGATCTCTTAATGCCAAAGCTACATCCAAATTGTTGATATTTAACGAATGCGGAGAACAAAACACTTGAGCTTGACTATTTTTCTCGGTACTATACAAAGGCCAACGGTTCCATTCGGCTGAACAATGGACAACATTTGCTGGGCAATGCAACAAATGCAGAGACATTTTACCCTTTGGAGCGTATGAGGGCAGCCATAAAAACTATTGATACAAGAAACCGTTTGAAATTGACACAATAATAGATGTTCGCTTAATTTGCAATAGTGCATTATCATTTGACAGCCATTATTCGTGCATCGTACCACTGGACAATCTTTCAAGTCATTTTCTTCATTATATTTCGTGTTTTTGTCATCATTATGATTTGTTTCAAAAGAAGAGTAGACGCCACAGTCATCTTCAACATAGTAATTGACATCCAAAATTATGGCATACTTTTCTTCCATTGAAAATTGCTCAGCCCGTTGAAAAGCTACTGGTATTCGAATGCATTTTTTTGGTTTGATACAAGTCAAACAATGAGTATGAATTTTGTTGAAACATTTTAAAAATTTTTTTTTCGAATCGAAGCAATTATGATGACATCGAGTCATATCGCCATTAATGAACCCGTTTTGCTTGTTTTTCAAATTTTGTGGCGTTTTATCCTCATTGTTATTGCTTTGTTGATGCGATTTAACCGAAAGAGTTTTGTGAATTTCATTTTGATGTTGGTCAATAGCCATAACGATCCAAATTCGAAAAAAAATGCAAAGTTTGAGTTGAAAAATATATGATTAATATATTTTTCATTTATTTCGTATTATTTTGTTTAATCGACTAGATTTTGAAAATGATATCAATTCAGCTAAAAAAAATGTAAAAACTTTAAAACGATTTAATAACTTTTCAACCTACGTTTTGATTATTAAATTGCAAAAAATTTCTTAATCGTATTTTTCAAAATTACGACAAATATTTGTTTAAAGTCTTTGATTGAGTGTGAAAAAATTGAGAAAAATGTAAATAAAAATATTTACAATTGTTTCATCAATATAGAGTAAAAAAAATCTGATAAGTTAACAAAAAAGAAAATTTCTCAATAAAATGACTTTACTAAGCAAACGCAGTTAATTTTCAACTCTCCAAAATATTCTGGATTTCTGCAAACAAAACAAAAACTTTTTTTTTCTACTATCGATTATTAAAATTTATATCGATAGTGTCAAGTATTACCCATGTTGTTTTCCAAGTATAAATTCGAAACTTGAATATTTTTGAAAAATAATTTTGATAATTTGAGAAATGGCTTCTATCTCTTTGTCACCATTAGGATCTGATGAAAAAAGTGAGGTTGAAGTCACTCTAGAAGATCAACAATCAATAAATAGATTCGCTAGATTAAATACCAAAGCGGACGAGCTTAATGAACATCTGAAAGATTTGAAACGACAAATTGAAAATATTGAAGAAGCCGACAATGAATTAACGTTAGCAGATGATGATGAAGATGATGATTTAGGTGGCGATGAAAATTTAAACAGTGATGTGAAAAATTCTAAAACAAAATCAATTGGAAATATTCATTTTTCGGTTGGTGATGCATTTGTAACTGTTAACAAAGCTGAAGCCGAAACTTTGCTAGAAGAAAGAAAAAAAGAACTTCAACTTGCTATCGAAAAAAATCATGAAAAATTAAATCCCATGAAAGAAGAAATGAATAATATTAAAGCAAAGCTTTACGCTAAATTTGGAAGCACAATCAATTTAGACACAGAAGAATAAAAAAAGTTATCATCTAAAAAATTTATTACAATATAATAAAGAATTTTTATTACAAATTAATTCCTTTTTTTCAACTACAATTAGTTTGACATTTCATTTTCACCGCATTCAAATCGCACAAAATCTAAAACTTGAGTTCTCGTTTTTTTCAAAAATTCTTCCACAGTGATCTCATCATTGAAAATAAATTTTTGTTTAACCAATGCCGTGGGCTCTTCATTGCCAACCAAATCATTAGATTCATCAGAGCTTTCATTGATGTTTTCAGTAACAGTGGTTGGTGATAGTCCAATGATGTGTTGACCAACTTTTGAACCGATTTCTTCAATTGTGTTAGCAGTTGTTAATTCATCCAACTCTTCAACAATATTCGTTTCTAAAGGCTTTGAAACATCTTCGGAAGATTGAACTAGCGCCACAATTGTTCCATATTTACCCAGTAAAATTTGATCATTTTTCGATTCAATTTTTCCTGCCACCGCATGAGTGTAGGGAATCAAAGTAATATTTTCAGTTGGATTATTGATTTTAACGATACAGCCACGTATGAATCGAATGTTTTCACCAAGTTTGGAAATTGTATCAGTCATTAATTGGCCACCAATATCCGACAACTTGTTTTGATCAGTAATACATAAGCTTTTGATAGAATTTGAACTGTCCCCAAGTAGAGAATCACCAAACGATAAACTCGTTTCAGAAGCAAAGCGTTCAGCTAATTGACTAACCAAATCGACAAAGTTTGAGTTACGTGCCACAAAATCAGTTTCACATCTGACTTCAATCATCGAAGAGAGATTGTTTTCTTTTGTTGTGTAAATACCTATCAATCCTTCGCTAGTAGGACGTGACTGAAACATTGAAAATTTTTAAATTCAATTGAGTTTGCTTTTTTCTACCTTGACTTTTTGAGCCTTTTCCCAACCTTGTTTCATTGCTTCAGCTCGAAGCCATTTTTCAGCTTTAACCAAATCTTTATCATGCATTTCCAAAGCTTTCCGACATAAAGCGAAAGCGTATCTATAAGATTTTTTTAAAATTAAAAATACACTAATATTGATTAAATTATAACAAACCCTGTTTTTTTTCTTAATAAAGCCAATTCGGATTCTAATCTAAATTGACTAGTTTGAATTTCTCGTTTAAAAAGATTTTTAATCAATTTATTACGACATTCTTGGGTTATCGATTGATGGTTGTAATAACTTGATTCAATACTTTTTGATACGTTGAAACATTTTTTCATCACATAATTTGGACCTTTGATGAAAAATGAAATCTTGCTTTTGTTCCAAAACATTCTTGTTTTTTTTCCACACAATTTCACAAAGTTTTACCAAGTTTCATTTTAAAACTCGAATTTCATTCAAAATACATGCCTCCTTTCAGAAACTTTCTCATTTACATCCTCTATGAAGGATAGAATTATTTTGTATTTTTGTTTTTCTTTGAGTACAAGTGTTTCACCAAACCTCAAAATAAAGAAATAATTGACCGCCGAAAAAAAATCTCTCAAGTCTTTCAAAAATAAAATATTCAAACCAAAATGATTATCAATCGTAGCTATGCTTTACAAAGATTTTTGACAAGCTCTCAAACCTTGAGAAATAGCAGCGGAATTAAGTTTTCAAGTACATTGGTGATTGCTGATCATACTGAAGAACAATTGCTCCCATTATCATTAAAAACTATAACGGCAGCGAAAAAAATTGGCAACCCAATTACTTGTTTAGTTGCTGGTCCAAAAATTGGTGCTGCAGTAGAAACTTTGAAAAAAGTTGATGGAATTGAAAAAATTTTGACAGTCGAAAATGAGGCGCTTAAAGGTTTTGTTCCTGAACTTTTGACAACAATTGTGTTGGATGCTCAAAAACAAAACAGCTACACTCACATTCTTTCAGGAGCTTCATCTGTTGGAAAGGTTAATTTTTTTTATAAGAAGCTCAATTATTATAAGTCGTTTTTTAGAATTTAATACCCAGAGTTGCTGCTTTGTTAAACGTTTCTCCTATTTCTGAAATAATTGGCATCAAAGACAAAGACACATTCATTCGAGCAATTTATGCTGGTAATGCTCTGCAAACTTTGAAAGCATTAGATCAAATTAAATTGATTACTGTTCGTGGTACTGCTTTTGAGGCTGCAATTGTTGGCTCTGCGAACGTTTCCACTGAAGTTCTTTCCGCCAACATCACTAAACTTGATAATGTAGAATGGATCGGTCAAGAACTGACTAAATCTGAACGTCCTGAATTAACTAGTGCCAATAGAGTGATTTCAGGAGGACGTGGAATGAAAAGTGGAGAAAATTTCAAAATGCTTTATGATTTAGCTGATAAACTGAACGCAGCAGTTGGTGCGTCGAGAGCGGCTGTTGATGCCGGTTTTGTTCCTAATGATCTTCAAGTTGGACAAACTGGTAAAATTGTCGCTCCCGAATTATATGTAGCTGTAGGAATTTCTGGTGCTATCCAACATTTAGCCGGAATGAAAGACTCAAAAACGATAGTTGCTATCAACAAAGATCCAGATGCGCCGATTTTTCAAGTAGCTGATTTAGGGTTAGTTGCAGATTTATTCAAGGCTATTCCTGAAATCAATCAGAAAATTGATCAATATGTTGCGAAATAGAAAAATTATTTCAATTGTATTTTTTTCAATTAAATTTAATTTTTCTGAATGTTTAAACTAAAATATGTTCAAGTTCGGTCATTCGTCTTCGGCAAGTTTCGTACATTTTTTTGAAATAAATTTCTTCTGTTTCTGATTCGCTTTGATTCGATGAAGGAGAATTCACTTTTTTACTTGTAAATTGTATCAAATATCTTGGTTCAAAAGCATCTCCACTGTTTTTCTCACCTGGCAAAATAGTTTCAGGTATCTTATCTAGATGATCGTTTTCATTATTTTCAATTAAATCATTGTAAAGTTTTGGAAAGAAATCCCCTCGATGTTGCATGTCATACGATAAAATGTCAAACAACTTTTGATTTAATTTTTGGATTAAGCACCAAAATTGTGAAAAATTATTGATTGAATTTGATTTCGAGACACTATCATTTTTGAATGAAATGATATTCTTGCTTGATGACAATAAATATTGAAATTTATTTAAATCTAAATTCATTTTTATGATGTTGTCGAAAAACTTGCATGCGTAATCAAGCTTGTAAACTAATGTTGCCAATTCAGAGTCAATCAGTTCGGGATACATATCATTCAAGCAATTGATAATTGTTTCAATCAAGCCCAATCCTCGACTATCAATTCCTCCATGGTTGTATACGTATAGTAAAAGAACACATCGATTAAACAGATGAAAACTACTATTATAAACAGTTTCCAAATAGTTTTTGAAATATTTTTCCAATTTGGCCAACTTGCCATCGGGAATCGTTTTCTGCTTTTGTAATACAGACTGTATAGGAGACTTTTTTTCTATTTGTTTAGTCAAAAATTTAAAGCAAAAAAATAATTTGCTATGCGATTCTTTGTCAGTAATAGATCGTAATAATTTTATAAATTTTTCTGCATTTTTTTCCATTTTTCTTTCTACTTGGTGAGCTTGTGCCAGATTAGTTGGTTTTTTGCCACACGTTAAACATGATTCATATTTGTTCAACAACAGAGGACCAGGACAGTTTTGTGTAATAAAACATTTCATGGCAGTTCGACATCGTGCAGCATCAGTTCGACAAACTCGGCATCGGCAGAAAAAACAGTAATCATCTTTCAAACGTTGTTGTCTCAATATAAACTTGTTCCATTTTTTTGGACCATAGCAGATAGTTAACGGTTCACCAGGAGCGATAGCGCGAATAGCTGATAATGTAATTCCATTTTCTCTAATAAACCAAGAGACATTCGGATCACAGCTATGGTTGAAAAACGATGATACAAAACAAATGCAGCTTGCAATTTTGATGATTTCATTTTCATTTTCCTTGGATTCTTCCTCGTTCTCTTCAGCCCAACAAAACCCATTCGTACATGTTTTCAACATTGCTATAGTCAAATGTTCGGCCCACAAACTAAGTTTTTTAAAATCTTTAATAATTGATTTGTCGACAATGTTTTTATAAATAAAAAAATAAAACAGCATAAAAGAAAGAGCGGTATGACTGCTTTCTCGTATTGAATCTCGTTTCCCACGATGATGCAATAGTGAAGAAATGGCTCTGCAAACTTCATATTTATCTCTATCGCTCATTTCCAACAATTGCTTGGTTCGAATAACTTCATTTTCCATGTATCGTTTCAAATCATAGTTTGGGTCTTGATCATAATTAGTGTTATTAAAAAATGCTATTTCAGCACCGAATATACTGTGGAATCGGAAAACATGGGACAAAGAATAAAAATTATCTTT
Source organism: Octodonta nipae (assembly GCA_034190945.1). Lineage (NCBI taxonomy): Eukaryota > Metazoa > Arthropoda > Insecta > Coleoptera > Chrysomelidae > Octodonta > Octodonta nipae. Next base: position 17,640 of record JAVLUE010000301.1, on the reverse strand, counting down.
TCCCAAAATCAATCCATAAATTCCACATTCTTTTTCATGAAAAGATTTTTTAGCTTTTTGAGAGCAATTGTATGAACAGAAAACTACTTCATCACATTTTTCACATGGCCAGAGTGTATTTATCAAACTACAACAATAAGTGCAATAATTCAAGAGGCAGCTTTTGAAAATAACATGCATAAGTGGCTTTTCTTTCAAAATAATTTCTTTTTCGACTAAATGTTCTGTTGCGATATAATTGCGACCCTCAGTCTTGTTATAATTCAATTTCAATTTCGGATTAATCCAAAAGTTTTCTTGAATGTTTTCTGAAAACTCATGCTCCAGAAGAAGAAAATTTTCATCAAATTTTTGTGAAATTGCAAACAAAGTTGGTAAATTGAGCTTGCAAAGATCATCTTTTAATTTTTCAACATTAGGGGTTTGAATATTTTGTATTTCTTCGTACAAATTAAATGGTAGTAACCATTCTTGAAGCCAACTTTTTGTTTTTAAAACTTTTGAATGTCTTGTTAGATGTAATTTTAAAGATAACATCAAAGCTATTATTTCATTGTTATCTTTTAAATGGAGTATCATTCTTGTTTGATCCTCGAAATTGTTTAAAATAGACGTTGCATGTTTTAAATCAGAATAAGCTTTAGGATTAAACGAGTTTTCATAAAAATACTGAGCTCGTTTAACATAAGTGAACAAAAGTTCATACATTATAGACCAATCTGACCAATCTTGAGGTGTTGATCTTAAAGCTGCGTTCCAAGCTTCTATTGTTTTTTCAAAATTATTTTCTTTACGATGTTTTTCTACTTGCACGAAAAAACTAGATGCCATTTGCGAGCATTTCAAATGTTTTCTTTCATAATCACGGCAAATATCCAACACACGTTCACCAAGTTCTTTTATTAAACGATATCTCTCTGTTATTAAATATAACATTCGCTGATGAGGATCGGTAATTCGATGATAACGGGGATCGTACTCGATTTTATATACTAGATTCTTGTACTCGTTTATAGAAAATATAGACATGGTGTTCGTAATAGATAGAAACAACTTTCCCAAAAAAAATCTGAATCGAAACTGAAGAAACGTTAGATATGAAATAAAATTTTCGAATCAAATATTGCTAATACTTCAAAAAACTTTTAATATAAACTAACACCATATTTAAGTACTTTTATCAGCTTTAAATATAGAGATTTTTGTTGTTAATAATAAAAACTTTCAAGTAATTCAATTTAGTAAAAAAAAAAATTTAAAAACGCTTGAAGCTTGATCGAGTGGTAGCTTAAAAGTCCATTGTTATTTCAATCGTTGCTAAAACGAAAAACATGATGAATTTTCTTTATTTATAGAAAATGAATGATGAAAATAATTGTTTAAAATAATATATACATAAAAGAAATTGTAAAACTTTTTTTCTGATAATAAAAAATTTTAGGCACTTATTCTTTAACATATCCCAAGGGGTCTGAGTTGTGTTTCAAATTCTCAATAGAAGCTTCACGAATTTTAGCCAAAAAATCAGCCAATTGTTCAGGAGTGAAGGTGGCATATAATCGCATACTTTCATCAGCAAGAATATCTGCAACCTTGAGACATTCAACTCTATTTCCCGCATCTGAGTGAACAGAGTGTAGAAGAAAAATGAATTGTGGAACGTAAATTCTACGTAATCCGTCTAGTTCGTTTGTTCGTGAAACAGTCCACTCTAATCTTCGATTTTCGAATATTTGTTTTTTAATTAAAGCTCGTTCTGTTTGAAGTAGTGTTTCTTCACTACTTTCATCAAGTAGTTCTACAATTTCAGTAGAAATTGGAACATTTTCAGAATCGAGTTCAGTAGCGTCCACTACTAGTTTTTCTTTTTCAGCCAGTTCTTGAAACTCATTCAAATTTTCACAATCTGACCAAATACCTCGGGAAAACAAAGAAAATCTAATAATTTTTTTGAAGTATTTTCTGCTTGTTGTTTTATTTGTGATATCCAAATTTCCATATCTTTTTCAAACTGCTTAACTTTTTGATCAAATTGATGACGATCAGCAAAACGAGTAAATGCAACTCTAGGTTTAATAGGTTCACGTGGCTTAGATGTATAAAGATAATTGTGCCTGTTTATGTCAATTTATAAAAAAAAAACTTTCATCTTTTAACATACATACCATTTTTTGAAGGCTTCTTGAGCATCAAAATAAGTTTGATGACAGAAATATTCTCTGAAAACATTCTCAATGTCTAATTCTGAACTTAATTCAATTGAAGATTTCCATTCATGATACGCTCGATTAATAATATCTTTGGGCATCTGGTTAAATGCTTCTAAAGCTTGATCAACTTTATGTTCAAGCAAAAAACTGCGAATTAAACTATTGCCTTGCCACAATAGTTCAAAATATTGTGGCGCTTCATCGTCCAGCAAGAGCCATTCAAGAGCTCTAATTTTTCTAACATCTTCTTCAGTGTGAAATCGGTAGAAAGTAAATTAGTTTTAGGTTTCGCGTTAATTTTCGATTCAACTTGAACATCATTTTTGGAGAGATGGCCGAAATTTACAGTTGGAATTGATTTCGAAACCACTAATTGATAATGAGTTTTATTAAGACGAATGTTTTCAACAACTTGACTCAATATAGCGGGCAAATTAAGTTTGGCATTTTTGGCAACAACAATGCACATGATACGGTAGTCAATATCATCTATTGTTTCCAACAGTGTTGCAAACGTTTTGATTTGAATAGATTCAGGAAGAAAACCACTATAAAAAGCTATCAAATGAACCCATTTATATTCAATCAAAAAATTAATGTAAATTTCTAGAATCTCATAACAAAGATCAAATTGATTACTGTTGATAGCGTTCATTTGTTTTAAACAGATAACGCAATGAGAGAATAGCCTTAATAAATTTGGTTCAATGGTTTGAATAATTACTTCTTCTTCATTATTTGAAAACTTGTTCAATTTTAGTGAAAAATTTCCATTCAAAGTTGATTTCGATCTCTGTTCTCGATTAGTTTGAATAGTTTTTGACCATTCGTAAAAATGATCGATCAATGAATCGATTTTGCGCAAAACGATTGCTTTGACAATCAAATGATAATATTCTTCTTCTTTATTGTAATTGAATCCACTAGAGAGAATATTAACATTCGTTTCAAGTTCATGGAAAATTTCTTCAACAGATAAGCGATTATCCCAATAGGCATCTGGCAAATCAATATTACGTCGAGGTTGAAAATTAGGTTTAGAAATATTGCTACCAATCAGCAAATTTTCAAGTTGAACATCTAATGAACATCTAATAAAAATTTTAAAAATTGAGAAAAGTATTGAAATTAGCCTGAAACAACTAACTTGTAGTATGCCCATAACTTATCAATCCAATTTGAACAAAGAGGCATTAAAGCAGAACGATTTCCACTAAAAACTGCAAAAATTGCTCTTTCATACAAATTCGTTCCTTCCATTTTGGAGCACTTCCAAGATGTTAACTTCCAAAGATCTCGATAAGGATTTCCTTGAACTGGTTGTAATTGTTTAAAAGACTTGAGTGATTCTTGTTGCTCATTGTAATTAGGATCATGATGCAAAATCCATCCGTTCAAAGCTGCGGAAAGCCAAAAAAAACCTAATAAAAAGCAAAAATTTTAAAATGAAAATTCTAAATTAGACATCTTGTTACCTAAACGCTCCGCAACATGCTTGCTTCTTGAAGCCTACCAGATCGAATTAACTTGAATAAGTAATAAACAACCGACTCTCATCTTCTTTATCTTCATCACATAATGCTAAACCATTTCGAAGAGGAGCATCAGGATCCATTTCTGAGCAAAACTCTCGGCATTGAGAAGAAAATCCATTAAGATTTGGTTTTTGTTGCTTATTTTTCAAAATATGCAAAGTGTTTTCCCAATACTGAGGACCATCTGAGAAAAAATCAATTTTATCAACTAAATCTTCATCGTAAATAGATTCAAGCCAATCAATGACTATTTGCATTTCTCTCAGCGTAGAATTATGTTCAATTTCCCTTCTCACCAATTCATCATCGCTCAAACGAAGCCCAAAATCTTCTTCAATTTCCATTTGTAAGTGAGCATTAGAATCACATAAAAAACGATCACTCATCAAAGCTTTCAATAAACGCCATATGTTTCTTTCTAAACGCATCAAATTTGAAAATTTTGCTCGATGCATTGATAAAGATTCTGATTGACATTTATCTTCTAAAAGTTTATTCATGACAAACATGTTGGTTTCACAAGTATCGTCAAACTTGTTCATCAAATCAAAAGTTTCAAGTGAATCTGTTAAATTTATACTAAGTTCGTAAAATGTTTGAAATATATGAAATTGTGAAGTGTCATCCATTTCAATTTCATCGTTATTTGTAGGCGATTCATGAAGAATAGATAGATTAAATTTATTAAAATCTTGATTTTTGTCATTAATGAAAGTCGATGAAACTGGAGGAGACATCATAGTATTAGTTTGATTTATAATAGTTGATTCGTTAAATCCAAGAGATGTTCCTGAAATTGATGAACAAGTTCGATCTAAAATGATGAAATTTCATTTAAATCTTAGATTTTTTTTATAGAAAAAAAAACTCACCAGCCAACTTTAAAAAACGGGAAACATTTTTTAGACTAGCCATTGGTGAATCCAATGTCTCGTAATAGTTGGCCGACAAATTGGCAAAACCAAAATTTTTATTCGATGATTGAGACATGTTCATCAATAAGCTGAACACATTTATGAGATATAAACAAACAAAAAAAATCAATTAAAAAATAATTATTGAGGTGAATCTCTGTTTGGGAAATAGGATGAAAAATAAGATTCAAAAAAAATAGAAACCGTCAAATACATGTGAGAACTATTGAAGACAATGGTCTCATCAAACGCCATCTGATGAGTAGGAACTTGATTTTTTTTTTTTTTAAACTTTTATTCATTGAATCGAAATTTTAAGGCACCTCAATTGATAAATATTAATTTTTTTCTTAAACTTATTATCATGAAATTGATAAAACAATAAAATTTAAAAAAACGAATAAATAATTAAATTCAAAAAAAAAGGTTTTGATGCTTAATCTTACAATATTTTTTATATTATCAACATTATTTATAGAAAAAAAAACTTCAAAAATTATCTTCAAATGAATTGGTACTTAAAATTATTTTTACAATTAGTAAATTTTTTTTATATTCTCTTATTTTCTTGAAATTTTTTTCCTTCTTCACTTGTTTGATCGCTATCATCAATCAACAACGATCCTTTGTCGCTTTCATCATCGTTTCATTGATTTTGTTTTCCCGAGTCTCCATTGGAGATATTTATAATTTTTTGAATTGTAAACTTCTTCTTGATGTTGTTCCGCTTTGTTTGTTTGCAATAATTTGCTGTTGTGAAGATGATTCGACAGAGAAATCAATTTTTTCTGCAACTTTGTCATCAAACTGCTCCTCTTCTAATGGTTCCATTTTATTCAAATGATTTTTGAAACACCTGTGGATTCAACTCTAGTGGATTGCTTTCTGGATCAAGATCAACATTGAATGTTGGATCATTAGTTGAAGAGGATTGTTGCTGATAGGACGAAATTTGAGAAATTTTTTTCAAATTAGTGCTAGATTTGTTTCGGTTGTGTTGACTAGTGTGCTCTGGATGGGAGGTTTTTTGTGTTTATACAAAGCGAATTCATTTTCACACTTGGCGTTGCAAATAGTGCAAGTGAAATCTTGCGGAAAATGGCCCCAAATATGCCGAACCATTGAAGCTTGAGATTTAGTGATATATTCATTACAACAAGTACATTCATACTGATATCCATCAACAGTTTTTTTTCGGCAAAAATAACTTGAAATTTTTTCAAAGAATATAATCCCGTTTTATCTCGACCTTTACGTGTTGGAGACATTCTATCACTCAAATCACAATCGATCTTCACACAAAAAAAAGAAAATTAAATTAAAATTGATTTTCAAAAAAAAAAAAAAAAAAAATTAACTTACATTGTTTGAATCAAAATCGTTTAAATCATTGTCTTGCTGAATGGTAGCTTTTGTAGAAAAGTTTTGATCCATATTCAATGAAGGTAATTTATTCAAATTTTTAGACAATAATTGTTCGTTTTCATTGTTAGTTTTGTTATGCATTTTTCTAACATGATTGGTTATAGAACTGTAATTCCGAACCACATAGTTTTCACAAATAATACATCGATAATGTTGAGCTCCATTTTCATTTTTAAACTTTTCAAAAAATTGAGAAACCTGATTTGGACTAGTTTTTTGAGAAACATTTGATTCATTGTTAAAATAATTAATCGTTGTCAGAGTTTGTTGATTAGAAGATCCAATGGGACTCTGCAACAATGAAAGCAAACTAGAAGCGGGTTGGCCTCCATTGTCTTGATTGCTAAACAAATGTTGAGAAAATGTGTCTGAAGAAAAATTTGTCGATGAAACCATGAATTTTGGTGGTAGAATAGTCTGCTGAGCCAACTGAGCTTGATTTTCATTAAACATAAAATTTCTAAAAAATTCTAAAATTTGCGAATTGTTTAAATTGTTTGGAAGCTCATTCAGCAAGGTTTTTATTTGTGACTCTGATGTTGTTGATTCTACAATTTGATGTCCAGCTATGTTATTTTCAAAGAAATTTTGATGAGGCGATTGATTTTCTTGAAAATTAAAATTTGGTTCCGGTGGTGTGATAGAACGATGTTCATTCTTTTGATGTTTATATCGTGAAAATTCGCTTTCAAAAACCGAACCACATTTTTCGCATGGAAACTTTTTCACATCGGATTCATTCCAGAAATGTCGAATTAGTTTGACTTGAGATTTTGTTTCAAAAGAACATTTTTTGCATTTAAAAAAAGATGAGTCTTCTTTCCGAATTTTTTCAAAACGATCACGATGATTTTTCAAACTGTACATGCCGTTACTGTTTTGAGCAGTTTCTTCACATTCATCGATTTTAAGAGATATTTCATCGTCAGAAGATTCTTTTTGATCACTGTTTATGGCACTACTGCAACTGTCGTCTTTTTCAGTGTCGATTGATTTGTTTAAATTTTCCTCTTCATCTAAGTTGGTCGAATTTGAATATCTATGTTTTGAAAAATCGACTGGTCCAGAGAGAAATAAATTTTTCTCACAGTCTTGATTTGGTTTCATTTGTTCTATACATTTGTTGATTGGATTATAGGATTGTCCATCAAACTCATTCAGCTGAACTTCAACCATATTAGCATCAGTACTTTCATCATAGTTGAAAATTGTCGATTCGTAGTCAGAGGATTTGGCATCTTCAATGTTTTTGACATGAGAACTAGAGATCAAAGATTCGGAATTATTATTTGACCGAAATCGGTTATTAATGTTCGAAGCACTTCCAGGTGAAGAATATGGGCAAACATGTTGATTATGAACGTGACGACGAATGCTGCCTGAATTGTTTGTCACAAATTTGCATCCCGAATATTTACATTGAAAAACATCAATATCGTTGTCAAGAAATTTAATGAAGTAGCGTTTGATGTTTCGAACTCCGCAAACATTTTTCGGATCTTTCATAGTGTTCGAATCAATACCAAAACCACAATTATGATTTTTGACATGTTGCACTAAACTTTCTGGTCGTTTGAAAACTTTGCTGCACCCACCAACGGTGCATTCCAATTTTTTTATACCTTTGTGTTTCAAGAAGATATGCCTCGAAATATGTTGAGAATATTTTCTTGTTTGAAAATTGCATCCTGGCCACAGACAAATGTACAGTTTTTCTCCATTTTTCGAAATTTGTTTTTTGAAATAACTTTTCACCTCGTTGATTGGATATAAACCTCGGTAAATACTTTTCTTATCATCTGAAAATTGTTTTGTTGCATCATCATTAATATTATTATTCAAAGTTGGTGATGCACTAATAGCGCCTTCAACACTGCTTTCACTAGATGCTTCCAAAATTTGTTCTTGTTTAATCCAATTTTCAGTTGATCGAACATAGCATTGCGCATCGAACATGAATATTCTTCCGTTTCATTTGAAATTCTATTGATAGAATTTTTCTCATCATTCTCATGATCACGTTGATCTGGCGCCCTGACGCTCAACTGTTGTAGAGTTGTTGAATGGTCACTTTGAATGAAAGTAGTTGGCTCATTTTTTTGACCATAGATGACAATTCATTGTCCAAACTTGTCATCATATCTCTTTGACTGTTTGATTGTTTCAAAGCTTCGGTGATTTCATCCAATTTTCGTTTTCGACTCCCCATAGTCTTGTTTTTTTTCCAATGTTTTTCGTTTGAAAAATGTAATTCAATTTTTTTTAAAACAAAGTTGAAAGAAATAAAATGAAAGCTCGTTTATTTGGAAAAAAAAAAATTTGATTTGCACTTAAAAAATAGATAAATTGACTAGAAACTTTTCAAATTTTCACAAAACTAAAATGATCAATCGAACAAAATTTGGGTTTGTTTTTTTTATTTATTTGTTCTTCTTTTCAATGATGTGTGATGCCTTCAAACAGTGAAATGCGAATGATGGAAACTATTAGAAAAGATGCTTCTTTTTTTTTTTAAAAAAAAAAAGTGAAATTCGACAACAACCAATCGTAATCATTTATTTGTGTTTGTGTGTGCTTTTAGGTTGGTAAATTCCACTAAATATTACACACACACACACACACACACACACACTTTCTCCTCGATCTTTAATCAACAAGCTATTATGATGATTGTTTAAACGTAACAAGCTACAACACACACAATGGCAAGATCACCGCTTTCGATTTAAACCAAAAAAGAAAAGTTTTATATTCGATTTCGTATTCGTTATACCTCTACGAGGATCATTGTTTAACGGGTTTGTTCTTCTTGGTTCAGTGTGGTGGTTTTTTTTGTTTGATGTTCGATTGCTCAAAAAAAAAAATCCTTTCGTTCTCTATGGTTTTCTCTTCATCATTGTTTTTTTTTCTGATTGGTTATCAGTAAATAGTAGAAGTGAGGAGAATCAGAGAAAAAAAAACATGTACTAAACATAATTAACTAAACAAAACAAAAGAAGCAGGTATTCTATTTTGATGCGCGTTTTGTGTTTGAAAGTGCGCGTTCTTCTTTTTTTTCGACTACAACCCAAACGACGGACAGGTAAAGCGAGAGCAAGACACACACACACACACCAATGAGATATATATATTATGGCTGTTGTTAAGGTGTTTGAATGATGACGAAGAAATATTTGGTTGGTGTGTTTGTTGTTTGGATGATATGATGTGGATAGTGTTTGGTTGGCGCAGTTTTTCCACGAAAAAAAACACCAAACCTACTTAGCGAAAATTAGTTGAATTACTGCCACTCCTTCGTTCGCCTCAAGTTTTTTTGTTTCACCTGTGTTTATCCTACCAGCCAACCAACTATCCATCCATCGTTTCATCATTTGTTCTATGTCAAGCATTTTATCGATTTTCCTTGGAAAAAAAAATTACCTACGTTTCAAAAGATTGAGAGATTAGATTTTAATTTTTTTTTTTGTGAAATTTAATTTAAAAATTTTTCTGGTTTTCTCTGCTTTGGTAACAGAATTAGAATCGATTTTTAGACGGTTTACGAATTCGGATAAAATTCTGAATTGAAAAAAACCTACTTTTCAATCAACTTCAAAGTTTTTTGATCATTGATTCATTCATTTACCTAAACAATGTGTTGAATTATTAGTATTAGTTTCATATAATTTAAATTAAGCTGTTGTATTGTAATTTAATTAAAAATTATTTAAATGATAATCCATGATTCAAAAACAAAAAAAAAACTACAGATAAACTTTATCTATTAAAAAATTCTTTGGTTTCTCATGAAACGATTTACTTATTAACCCTATTCTTATTTTAAAAAAAATAAACTTGAATTTTGATTTTAGAAAACAAAAAAATTGGATTTCAATCAAAATAATATTTTCACACTTTTCTTGGTTGATGCCAAAATCAGTAGTTCAACTGTTAATAATCGATATTGTGTATTGAATTTTTTTCTCCTACTTTTTCTTGTTCTGATTGTTTGTTATCATTGTTTTTTAAAGAGAAAAAAAACTCAAAATTACTGAAAATATGAAAATATCAACTCTAGTTTAGTTTAGTTGTAGATCGAATATCTTTGTTCGTTTTGATTCTAGGCTTTCTTGATGATGTTTTCTGTTTTTGCACATTGAAAATGACAAGTTTTTTTTATCGGAAACAACGACAACATGAAAAAAACATGAAATCTACATGTCTAGAAAATTTAGAAAGAAATACGAGTGAATCAATCAATTCAATCAATCAATAAATGAATGATGTTTCTTGTTCACTTGAATTAATTTTTTTTCTTCTTCTTTATGATGTCGTCGTTTCAATTTTTTTTTCTGATGATACACTCAATTGCTGTATACTGAGTGAGTGTGTGTGTGGTGTGTGATGAATATGAAAATGTCTTATTTTAACGATAATAATGAAAAAAAAAGAAAGATTTTTTTTTCGGTTTGATTACGTCGTTTCATTTCACACCATTTCTACAACAAGACACACTAGACTTTGTTCAAAGTTTTCTTCACTTATCATTTTTCAACACCAAATTTGATTTGAATTCGATTCGATTTTAGGTTTTCTGTTTGTTTGATTCGAATTTCTCAATAGTGAAGTTGTTGGAAAGAAGAGAGAGAGAGAGAGAGTGGTAAGAGAGTTAAAATCGAAATTCAACATTCGACAATGGTTGTTCGATTGTTTCGGAACCGAACTTGATATAAATCTTTGGGAAAAAATAAATCATTTCATCGATATCGAGATTGTCGAATGTTTTCTTTCTTTCTTGTTTTTTTTTTTTTGTGGTGTTCCGACGTTCACACAATAATTTTCGATAAACACGATGAATACAGCAAGATTTCATCGATTCAATCTGCTGTTGATATCTCAAGTAACTTCTACAATGATGATGATAATTTCAAATTATAACTTCATGGTTTACGAAGTGTGTAATGGGGTTTTCTTAGGAAAAACAACAGAACAACATTGATTCACAAAAAGTTTTTTAAATTGACTAATCAAAAACCCCTGAAAAATTTGAAATCTACTCGAACAGATCAAGATGATATCAGCAAAAACATTTCATAAGACAACCTGAGCTTTAAGATTGAAGATTTAAGTTGAAGAGGACAAAAAAAAAAGTATTCTTTCAATTGTTCTTGAAATTGTAATCAGATCGACATCGAAAACAAACAAAGCCAAGTCATCGACATTTTAAAAGTTTTTTTTTTTCTGAAAAAGTTGTCAAAGTTCAATCATGGTGGTGATCGAGGTCATATAAAACGAAGAATATTTATTTGTAGAAAATCAAGTTGTATCAATATATCTCTTCTGAGTCGACTCATATCAAGAGGATATTATATCTGAACGAATGAATTCGTTTATTTGATTTTCTCTTTTCGCTTTCAAGTTTTAAAATTAAAATTTTCTAAAAATTTTTAATTTAAAAATTTGAATTTATTTTTAATTAATTTATCAACGATTAATTTTTCAATGAAAAATTAAATCAATATAAATCGGGTGCATGTCGACATGGGAATGTTGCAGCAATAAAAAAAAGAAAGAAATTGTTGAGTCAATATTTCAAAACCTGTTGATAAAACCAGGTAGTTTTTGGCGTAATAATTTTTTTTTTAATAAATAAATGCAACAATTTTTTTTTTAAAACAGTTTTTTTCAACTAATCCTCTATCATTTTATAAGAGTGTTGTTCATTTCAAATTTCAATGACCTTTCACCGATTAGACGAATCAGATGAGAGTATGGGTCAAAAAACGATGAAAATTTCTTTCGCTTTTGCTAAACATAATTTAAAAGAAGAGGAAAAAATCTCTTCAATAGAAGTTATTTGTTTGGAAGTTTATTCGGTTTTGTTTGGATTGTGTTCATTCGTTCGTTGAGCTTCTAGATCTTATCGTTCATGTTTTGCAAACACCTAGGAAAAATTTTCTAGCTATGTTTGTATTTGATTTGAGCTGACACATTGCTGAATGAAGAAATTAGCTGCCTTATCCAAATAATCATCGCACAATTCGTTTAAATGTATAAATGTAAAAAAATGTTTTTATTTCTTGACTGAAACCTAATCTTGTTTGTCTTGTCCTTTGGTGTGTGTTTGTGTGATTTGTCAAGCTTTGCGGAAGTAATTAGAACATATAAATATCATAAATAATAAAAATACATCAATTTGAAGAATCAATGAAGTCAACCATTTCTCATTCTTCAAACGCACACACATAGAAAATAAACAATAAAATTGTTGAACGAACTTTCTCTTACTTTCACCTATCCTTAGTCCTATCTTGAAGCCATCATCAACATTACAAATCTCTTGACTTGAACAACTTTTGTCAAGATCAACAAGATGGTTTTCATAATTTCTGGTGGTATTTTTGTTTACATCGTGAATTGAATCCATTTTGAACGACATCATCTTGAGCCGAAAAATAAAATATCAAAACTTGAAAAAAAAGTTTATACTGAAATTGGTTTTAAGTTAATGAATAATTCAATGAATTATACCAATAAAATGAAACTTGATTGAATCGATTGGAAAATGAACGTTGTTACCTGAGAAGCGACAAAAAAAAACGGATTTTGGTTATTATTAAAACGTTTCCATTAAATAAATAAAACTCTCGAGTGATATTCAATAAAGAAATTCAATAACTTGAGAGTTGAACAAAAAAATTCAATAAATCTTGCTTTTTATTGATTTAGTAAAAAAAAAAGAAAAAAGATTTTTATATAAAGAAACCTACATTAGAGCATTTGTGTGTGTGTGTTCCTATCATTATTGACATTCGAGAAACTATTGTCGAACATTTTTTTACCATTACTATTTTTTTACCAGTAAAACACTTTTTTTTTCTATATTAGTTCTGCAATTTTCAAAACTTCTTTTTTTTTGGGGGTTTGATTGATAATCACCATTCCAACCAGTTTTGTAACCCAAAATTCAGATTAAAGTTTTTGTTCTTTTGAGGTTTGTTTGAGTTGAATCATTGAATTTTTGCAAATACATCATATATATTTTTTTTTGTTGGTTATTTATGTTTACCTGAAACAATGTAACGATTGAAGCCGATGCCGCAATCGAAACAATTTTGTTTGTTTTTTTTTTTTTTGAGGTGGATTTGTTGGAGCTGAGTGAGTTTCATGCTCTCAATTTATTTGTTATGTGTACGAACGAAATGTAGATGATGTTTTTTGTTTAGATGATTTTTATTATTAACTCGTAACACTTCAAACACACGTACACAACGTTTCACAATTGTTATTTCAATTTAGACCGTTATCATCTTTCTTCTTTTTTTTTTTGAGCTTTGAAGAGTTTTGATAAATTTTTGTTTGTTTGTTTGCACATTTGAGGCTTTTGTTCCGATGGTTTATTTATTATAGGAAAGAAACTATGAAACAAGAGTCAATACAAGAGTTCGTCATTCCAAGATTTTTTGTTTCATCATAAAAATTCTAGAAACCTGGTGGAGTGAGAAATTTAGAAAATTCAATTATTGACTTCGTTATAGATCATGGTTTTGAGTTTTAAAACCAATTCAAAAAAAACTAAACTTTCATCAACGACCACAAAAAAATCTATCTATTTTTGATTTAAAGTTCAAAAAAAAAACCGATTTTCAAGCTGAAAAGACTGAAAAAAAACTGATGCGCGTTAAAACAATCAATAATCTCAATCATTGTTGTTTTGAAATATAATCAAAAAAAATTAGAACGCGCTTTTATTTTGAAACGTTTAAAAAATAATCTGTTATCACCTAACGATAGTTTGATGCAGTTGAACTTCAATAATCTATCAATTTGGTTTTCTTTCTAAAAAATGACCTTAATCTCATTTTTTTCTAAATAAAAATCCGTTGCTAGCAACGGATTTTGTTTTCTTCCAAAATACTCTTATAAGGATTGCTCTTGAAAATATGAAATATTGAAAAGAAAACTATTCAATCTTTTTTTCAAACCGAATAAATTGAGAAATTAAGTCAGGCTGACAGATTCTTTGGCGTTAATAAACAAGCAACTTGTTGTAAATTCACTGTTTTTGCAGTGAATTTTGTGTAAGTACAGTTTGACTATTTATTTTGAATTTTCTATAAAGAAAGCCGCAGCTTCTTTTAAAAGGTGTTTGTTTGAGTTTTTTTTCAGCCGTTGAATGTTGATTGTCATTACACAGGTAGTTTCAAAATTAATTCCGTTTTTTTTTATGATGAAATAAAATTTCAAAAAAAAAAGAAAGAAAGAATGAAATTGATTCACAATTTTGAAAAGCTGCCATTCTGATAAACATCCACATCATTCTTATCAAAAGAAAAATCACGAGCCATAAAAATAATGCTTGTTGTGTTTTTTTTTCATGTGATGTTTAAATTTGGCCTTTTTTGTTCTCTCAATCAAAAATCGAAACCATCATTAACCAGGTTACTATGGTTTAAGGATTTTTTGTATTCGTCTTTTTATCTTGTATGAGTCATGAAATGATTTTGTTCTAAAAAAAAAAAAACTATGGAAATTTAGAGAAAGGGAAAAAAGTTTTTTTTTTTTTAGAAAGAATGTCGCCAATGATTTCATATTTACTGAAGAAATTATTTACCACTAACATCAAAAAAAACTATCACCAACAACAAAAATTTTTTTTTGTTTCTATGGTGATTCTTTTTTAGATTCGACAACAACCAATTGCTAAAAAATTTTTTGGCAAAACTCGAATCACTGAGCTTTTTTATTTCGAATTTTTTTTCCCCGTTTGTTTCGGTTGAAGAAATCATCATCTTTGATCAAATATCTTAAATAGAACAACTTCATATATGTTTGAATAATGATAATAATTTTATTATTATCATTATCATTCAATTTTGTTTAATATGAGAACGAAAAAATTTCTTTATTCTGATATCTGATTATTATTGTTGTTGAGAAAGAGAGAAAAACTTGACAATTACAGCAAAAAAAAAAAAAGAAGGAAAATTTGTCAATATTAATTTGAAATCACACAAGAAGTTTGTAACTTGAAAATGTGTACAAGTGTGTCTCCAGAGTTTTTTATGTACTCGACTTTCTTCCTTTATTTTTTATTGTTATACAAAAATATCTCGCCGAGATGACATGCCAAGACTTTTTTGGAGAAAGATATCTTGGCTAGCCTGTCGCGACAGAAAACACACACACACAACACAAAACGCCAAGTATTTCCTTTTGTTTGCTGCTGGTGTGTGTGTTGTGTGTGTGTGTTTGTGGAAGAAAAAAAAAATTAAATTCATCATTGAAAGAAGAAGAAGAAGATAAAAAAAATAATTTAACGAAATTGTTGTTAAAACCATTATTGTGCTTACTTAATATTATTAAAAATTTCTTATTTTCAACAATAAACCACCAACCATGTTTCTAGTTTATTTTTAATTAAACCAGATGATAAATATCTCAATATTGCAATAATTTTTATATATATTCTAATTCAAAACTAAACCTCTAGTATTTGAATTAAAATTTCAAAACAAAAAAAACTTATCAAATAAAAGATAATTTTTTTTTTTTTAGAAAAATATCGAAATTGAAAAAGCTCAGGTATTATGAGAGCTTTATCTATGTAGATATGAGAGCTGAATTTAAGGATCAAACAATCGAAAACAAGCTGAACCGTATTATCATTACGGTTTTTGTCATTTTTTGTGTTTTTCATTCATCTGTGTGCAATTTCTTCTGATAAAATTCAAAAAAAAAAAAAAAAAATAACGAGAAAAATTTTTTAATGTATGACATTCGTTTTTATGATCAAATAAAATTTTTTTAAAAATTTAAGACTGAAACTAGAACAAAAAACAGATTATAAATAATTTCAATAAATTTTCCAAAGAATCATTTAATAAAATTAAAAAAAGAAGAAAAAAATTTTAATATAGATAAACGGTGGTTTAATAGAAAAGAAGCTGATCACTGTCATTCATTGAAATATCTGCCAATCGATAATCCTTGCATTCTTGTCATTTTTGTCTTTTCAATTTTTTGGCTGGGATGTGGCTTTGTTTGTTTGTTTTTTGAACATTGCACCGGAAACATTTCTTTTTGATAAATAGATTGAATTTTCAATTATATTTGAAAGAAATTAAAAGAGAAAAAAAAAATCTTGCAAACTGTTTTGATGGTCAATTGTTTTGACCGTATGTTGGGTCAATCATCCACTCCAGAGAAGATCAGCAAGAATCTAGGTACGTGTGTGTTGTGTGTTAGAGCAGAAAACAAACAAAAGTATTGCAAATTATTTAATCAAAGCCAACAATCAATTGAAAAAAAACAAGTTATCGGAACAACGAATGACAGTTGATTGGTTGTACTGCTGCTATTTGAAAGAGTGAAGACGTTGAAAGTATTGGCTTGTTGCTTGTTGTTTGTGCAATGCATGAATGCCACGAATACCACCAATTCAATAACTTGAATTGTCCCCCTATAATATTGTGCCGGCTAACAATCCAGCCAGCCAGCAACCAACCAACCAACAACCAACCAAACAAACAAGAACTACAACAATGAACGAGTTTTTTTCCCGTTTTAAAAAAAGGCGTGGTTTTGAGTTCTTGATTTGTTCAGCCAATTGAAAGGCCTATATATAACAATTTTGAACAAAAAATTTATTTAATTCAATTTTTTTCAAATAATATTTTCAATAAAATTGAATTATTAAAAATTTTCTAAAAAGTTTACAAAAATTTGATTGTCAATTTCATCTTTGCTACAATAATTTGTTTGATGACTTTTTTACAATAAAAAGTTTATAATTTGTTTTGAATAAATCTCAAATAAACTGTTCAGAACTAGCAAAAAAAAAAAATAGATTTTTAATAACTATCAATGACATTAAACTTGATCTTTTAGAAAAAAATAGGAAGCGTTGCTAATTAAGTGAAATTTATAGATGGAAAAAAATTATTTCATCTCTTATTTTATGTATTAATGGTTGTTTTATTTTTATATAAAAATATTTTTGAATATTGTACAATGAATTAGAGCTTAGTTTTTAGATTTTTTTTAAAATTACTGGAATAGAATTGTATTACAATACAATTCTTACAAAAACATAGTTACACCTTCAATTCTTCAAATTAATTCTGTAGGTTTTTTTTGTATCAGTGAATAGTAGTGTCATCTCATGACTAATTTTCGAACTCTTTACAATTTTTAATATTTATGAATTTTTGAGAGAAAAAAAAACTTGTATAAAAAAAATAAACGAGCTTGAATGTATTTAATTGAATCGCTTGAAATGTTTTCGGAGTTTAATTTATGAATTTTCTTTTAGAATATTTCATCTGAAGATGAGTGAAAAAAAAACCCCAAACAGTAGAAATTAACGAATTTTGAACCAAAAATTTACTCTTTCAATAAGTTCTTAAAAGAAAAAACTATAATAAGTAAGCACAACAAAGCTTTTTGGCATTGATATGATTTGGTAATCTTCCTCTGTGAAGTGGTAATTTTTTTTCTTTTTAAATAAATATTACACACTTTATTACTAAAATAATTTTTATTATAAAATGATGAGTCATAAAAAATGGATTAAAA